>BOPP01000082.1:477913-491127 GCA_017312745.1 Gryllus bimaculatus
GAATCAATTGATGATGCTGCAGGTGGGAGTATTTTTACGGCGTAACTAAGTATGGAGTTGTCTCGTGACTGGTGGGAGGATTCTGATTCGTGTGGTAATAAATTGTTTAGAAATATGCAGAGTTTGGTCCTTTTTAGTATATTATTATATGCATTGTTGTTAATCCTCGCGGCGATTTGGGTTTAAATATACAGAAGTATTTTCTGAAAGTCATAAACGCGTTGAACTTTACCCACTTTTTGTTTTGAGCCATGCGCAGCCAAGTTTAGACATACAACTATTGGCAAGTTCTGGTGAGGGTATAGGCCATAGATTAAAATGGACAGGTTGGTGTAACGTGCTAGTAATCATAGAACATTGAAAATTGTGGGAATGAGTCGTATTAGGTTAATAGTTTTCTCTAGCTCTCTCAGAAACTACTTTTGTGGGACGTCGTGACTAGTACTCAATCTAGAAGAGTAGCGTATACTTAGAGAATCAGATATATTTTGTAAGGCAGTATTCGTTCAGTAATATCGCGCTGTGAACTCCTCAAGGGAACCAACACCTGTGGTAAAGTTTGAGCCAGAAGTCCCGCACCATTAGTGTACGGTCAATTGAGAAAATGTTTTTGGTTTGTCAAATCATTTCGCCATTTCATTGTTACATCCGCGACAACTTTGAGGAGAGGGGTGAACAAAAACAGGATCTCGAAAGGCATGGGACCGCACATCAAGAAGTACTCTTTAGTTTTTCTCTAAAAGGGTGTAAAGATTGTTACATCTAAAAATTCGCATGGTGTAGCTCGGAACCATGAGTGCGGTTGGCATATATGGAAAGTGCTTTACGAATCATTAAAGACATTAAAATATATATATACTCGCATTTTTAAGATATGATGATCAATAATAAAAAAGTAGACTGTGGCAAGTAATATGTCTTTTTAGTGTATATTATTATTGATATGGTAATATATATATAGGTAGGCATGTGGTGATAATAGGGTATCTATATATATATATAATATATATGATATTATATATTTATTTAATATTATTATAGAATTCTCAAGTAGCAGTATAACTATTAAACAGTATACGCATCTTGTTTTCACAAACAGAGTGAATGCATCATCACCCCCCCCGGCCCATGACGAACCTTCATCATCATCTGAGATATGCAGTATATAGTTAATGTCTTTAATGTTGTAAAGCACTTTCCATAGCAACCGCATATGGTTGCTAAGAATGAATTTAATGTAACAATTAGGGATTTACCCCTTTTGAGAAAAAAAAAGTACCTTATGGTGCGTCCCATGCCTTTGCATTCGAGATCTGTTTTTGTTTTGACCACCACCTCAAAGTTGTTTGAACAATGAAATGGCGAAATGAAATGACAAACCAAACATTTCTAATGACTACACTAATGTGGGGAATTTCTGGCTCAAGTTTAACTAACGAATCAGGAGTTTTTGAGAGTTCACGGCAAAAACTTTGAAAATACTTTTTAACAAAATATACTGATAATAGTATATTTCTATTTCAATTATACTTAGTCACGAGGTTCACTTGAAGTAGTTTTTGAGAGAGCTAGAGAAAATATGTACCTAATACGACTCATTCCCAAAATTTTATGTTTATGATACTAGCAGGTGTCATTTTTAATTATACTAGAACAGAAATGCAATAGGTTGTATGTCAAACTTGGCAGGCATGGCTCAAAACAAAAGGTTGTAAATCAACGCTTTATGTTTCAAAAATACTTCTCCGTTATTAGAACCAATTCGCCAATTAACAACAATTGATTAATAATATATTAAATCATTAAAAAGACAAAACTGATTTTTAAACAATTTAATAAGTCAGAAATCCTGACAGTCCACGAGACTAGATTAGGTATTACGGGAAAAAATATCCACCGACAATAATGATTCATTATCAAGAAGCTTTTCTCAGAAAACAGGGTATATTATAGTAGGATTTATTTAGAGCTGCGTTTGAAGTAAATCAGCTGGTGACCGTTTTATCCAATAAGGAGCTTATATGAATGGGTGAAAACCAGAACAGTATAATTTATAAGTTCTGAGAATAACTTTTTTATTTTTGGCTATATTTCATTGACAAGGTATTTTCGTACTTTTAATGAGCATCTGAAATGACATGATTTCAATGCTAAAACCAAGCTCCACAACTTTACAGTGAAATTTACTTATATAAAAAGATTTCTCAGAATTTATAAAATGGCACTCATGCCGTTTTGGTTTTCACTCATTCATATGTCACTACAGTGACATGAATCCAAGCTCTCAATTGGATGACCTGAATGGGCAACAGCCGTTTTACATCAAAAGCAAGTTTTGTATAAATGATGTATATTTATGTTTTAATTTCAGATTAATAAGTTAATAGAAGAATCATTAAAACATACAAGAGAGACATATCATTTGAAATTATCTAACATACGACAACTTGTAGTAGCCAAAAATTAAGGATTGGTATTTTGTTGTAATGAAAGAAAGGAAATATACAGCTTTTGATTGTCCTGTTATCTTACAACCTTCTGCAACCATTGTAGTTCTCTAAATTGATCACAATAGTGTAATAAAGAAGAAAGTGAATTTTTTTTGACATGCAACCTATTGCTGTTACCGCAACAATATACTTCTTTGCATACATAACCCTGACAGAATAATCAGGATTTCACTAAGTAGCAAACCCCATGCATGGCTAATTTATACAATAGCACACAAATTAATCTCCTCTCCAAAGAAAATTATATTATGCATAAAGGAAAAGACTCAATTTAAACATTTTGATGAAATTATTTATAACTAAGATTAACAACCACAAACAACATTGACAAATGAAAAAGAAATGAGAACTTACTGATAAATCTTTTAATTTGGTTTTCAACACGTCCGAGGGAATTTGAAACATCAAACTTTCAAAAGCTTGATTCATAGACTCCCTGGCTTTCTTTCCCCGGTCTTCAAGTCTTTTCTTCACAATTTCAACTATCAAGAGAGAAAAATTAAAGGGTAAGTAGCATACAATTTTACTTATGATAAAATTGTTCACAAATAATTGCAAAATTGCTTGACTTTGTAACAACTTTTAAATTTCAAAGATTCTCAAAAAATTAATAATTACAGTCAATGCCAAATTAGTTCGACAAGAGGCAACTTTCAAGTCTGAAGCCTAACACCTATCCACAATTCATTGTCATTTGAAGGGGCTGGAACTAACATTCGACATACCCAACCTGAAGACCTTAGAATTTCTCCAAAATGAAACATTAGATTTAAATGTTGTACAATCATGATCCTAGAACTTCAGCAAGAGTTTATAAATCTGCAAGAACTGTGTACACTAACATGTTTGAATTTGTAAAAACTGTTTTTCCTCAGACTGAAATAAAATATAAAAATTTGGGTGAGCACCACGTTGTCCTAGTCCATTTATAGGACAAATATTCTAACACATACATCTACTTACATTGTTTACACAAGTTTGTTACAAATGCGTCATTCTCTTTGCCACGGGCGTTTTTCCTTCCTCGTTTCTTCTTTTCCATTTCTAAAAAGAAATATATATTTTGGCAATTTTCACTGCTCACAAGAAATTCAGATCATGGAATAAAGTTCGTATAAATTATTAATAGTAATAATGGCATTAATAACTGATCTTTAGGTATGCATCGTAACATAAAAATTCAAAGGTGTGATTAGAAACTGCAACACAACAAATACACCTGTAAGTTACAAACCTTAAGATTCGGGTACCAGATATTTCACACAAATACCCACAAAGAAATATGTCAAAAACGACCAGACCAGGACAAGTCTTCAGACCGCATGAATACCGCCCGCTACGGTTGAGTTTGAATCGGTTTGAAAGCAGTGCTTTGCAACGGTGGTAGGGAGATCAACTTGCTTACAATATACTAATTTTGACAGTTGGTAAGAATGATTTGTGAAAGAGCAGGGCTGACGGAAGGAAAAACAATTCAAGACAGGAACTTTTAAAAGGGAAAAGGGACACCCCAACAAGGGTATATCGCTATGGAGCCCAAAGAAATAAAGTAAAAGGGGAAGCATTGCATTATTGTCTTATAAAGCTTTTACTGAAGAGCATAACCGCAGGTGGCCCAGACCAGAGCAGGGAGCCAACACACAGAGAGAAAATTTGTATAAAACTGATTGCAGCACTACTGTCTAATTTAAATGTAGTGACTTATGAGTGATCATCTGTTGGACGCAGTTATCATCAAAGACTATCTGCTTATAGTAATCGGGAGCGTATTTCCCATCGAGCTAGACTTGCGCTCTTCGTGGAGGGTCGCAGAACTAGTGCCCGCCATATTATTTGAAGTCAAAACATACGAGTGGCGTTTAACCGTACGTAACCAGTGCGAAACGTAATACTGCAATTTTCAATTTTAACTTTGCCCCTGGCAAATACCAACTATTGACAGTTTCATTCAATCGGAAGCTTAAACGTCACTGTAGTGAAGTCACGTGATATTCAAGCTCCCGATTGGATGAGACCATGAACTGCTGAGACCCGCCACGGGCAGAGTTGCATAAATCGCAGTATAGAATAATTTGGGTCCGATAGGGCGCTGCTTTGACTGCAAAAAGCATGGATTTCAGTTTGCTTCAAAGATGGAGGCGCTTTACCCTCTCTATGTAGTATATTCTGGATCGTTGGTATTTCCACCACGATCGGGTGCTTGGTTTCGACCATGTTACCAACTTCAGGCACTAGTTTGCGTCACAATATTAGCGGGAATTTTAAATGTACCCAGAGAGCACAAGTCATTAAAATATATATACGAAGCATTTTTTTTAATATTTCAATATTCTTAATATTACACCGTCATCGTGTTACGTTTCGTTGAAAATTGTCACTTTCAAAATGTTTCTCAACACTTCTTGCTTTCTGTTAGGGTTGTTACTATTTTCAAATTTAAAAGCCTGCAGTGCTAAACAAACTATTGCCTCAAACTCAAAAATGACTGCCACTTTGTTAAATTTTGAAAAAAAATGTCCCGCGCCTAACGACATGTATTAAGTTGAAACATCGAAAGGAAATTTCGTTGCATTTACAAAAGTATACATTAGTATTGGTACTAAAGTATACATTGGTATAGTAGCATTACATTTACTAAAGCATACCCTCGCGGGAGCGCGAACCTTCGCGCCGCCGCACCTCTACGCCGCCACCGCGGCCTCAGCGTTCGCCCGCGATCGCTGACGCGCCCAGCGGAATCAGCGACGCCAGGAGCGAACCTACTCGGATGCCCTGATGCAACGCCCCTGCCACACCCGGGAGCGCCAGCCGACGGCCGCCGACGCAGCTCGCGAGGAGCGCGATGCTCTTCTGGAGCGGCATAAGCGGTCGGCGGAAAGCACCCAGTGCCCTCCTCACTGAACGAGCAGGAGCGCGTGCTGCACGCCGCCGTAGACGATCTCGCCCGAAACGGGATCGCTCCGGACCGCGTCATGCAGGCGCTCCTGCGAACCGTCACCGACCGCGATCCAGCCGAGTGGTCGGCGGTCATGCTCAAGGTAGTCATGACACTTCTTGTGCACGCACATGAGATGGCCGCGGCCGCTGCAGGAGAAGCAACGGGGAGACACGTTCCTCCTTGCAGGCACCACGTTCATCCCATCCCTAAATGATGGCTAGCTCTACTTTTTACCGGAACAGCGGCACCGTTGCATTTTGGAACTGCAATGACATCTGCTCGCGAGAGAAACAGCCAGAACTACACAGTTTTCTCGTTTGGCACAATATCTTTATCATGATGCTGGGTGAGACATGGCTTAACCCTCATCTTTCTTTAAGTATTACAGGTTTCTACAGCTACATAAACGACAGAGCAGCACAAGCAGCAAACAGGACAGACGCCCATAGAGGGGGGCGGCACTACAGTATTAGTAAGACGCAACATAATTCATTATGTTACAGCTCTTCCGCAGCTGCAGCACGCCGAGGCCACTGCTGTTGTCGTTCAGACGGAACGAGGGCCGCTGTGTCTCACTTCTATCTACGCACGCCCTGACCGCGCCACGGAAACGTGCGCCTTACTAGCTGCAGATATTGCAAAACTAGTGGAGGCAAACACAACTCCAACACTTGTGGCAGGCGATTTTAATGCCAAATTCACGGCCTGGAGTTCCCGCATCACCTGCCCTCGCGGCCGTAAGCTGAAAGCAAACGCTGACGCAAACGGCTGCGAGATATACGCTCCTATAGCAACCATCTACGAGCCTTATACAACGAACGGCAAGCCCGATATTTTAGATATCGCGCTTTGCCAAAAAATACATTAACCTCCCACACTGTCAACCACGGCGGCCTGACACTGTCGCCTGCACTCACGATGCAGAAGGGGCGTAAGGACTGGAATAAATTCCAGAAGGAGCTGCAGCAGCGTATTCCAGATGCATCTGCTCTGTCAGGGCCACAGCATATAGAAGCTGGAGCACAAAAATTCGCCGAAGCAGTGACTGACAGCCTCAACGCTGCAGCTGAGACGCAGCGTTCCTCTAAGAAGGAGCAGCCACTAACTAAAAGAGCAGCTGATAAGCGGGAGCTAAACCGATTGAAACGTAAAGTGGAAATCGAACCGCAATCAGAAATGGGCTAAATTGTTGTCAGGTCTCAAACCTGAAGATAATTCACTTTGGCGAGTCTCTCGCATGCTTTCTAGAATTCCAATAACAGTGTCGCCGATTCAAACCAGCACAGAAGAGTTCGCAGAATCGAACGAGGCGAAAGCGGAACTCCTAGTTAAACCTTCGCGCCGCCAATACCGCACGTTGTCGAAGTACAATAAACGGTAATGGCGGCATTGCACGCGCCCGCCGACGAGCCGAGTTTCGCTACAGAAGCTGAAGTTAAAGTGGCCATCTCGGAGATGAAAACTATAAAAGCTCTCGGTCCCCAAAATCTCTAACGACGTCCTAAAGAAGCTGCCGCAGCAGGCCGTAGTATTCTTCTCTGTTTAATGCTATATTTATGTTTCAGCATTTTACGAGTCAGTGGAAACACGCACATTTCCTGACGTTTCACCAGCAGGCGAAAAAACCGAAAATGCCCGAGTCGTACAGGCCCATAAGCCTACTAAACACGCTCGGAAAACTCCGTAAAAAACTAATTCAAAACAGAATTCTCAAATGTTTCAGATAATTCACTCATAAATAAGAAGCAGTTTGGCTTTCGCGCGGGGCATAGCACAACGCATCAGCTTGTGCGAATCACGGACCGCATAAGACGCAACTTCAACGAGGACCGATTTACAGATGGAGTGTTCCTCGACGTTGCCAGCGCCTTCTTTACACGTACTTACTTCTTGCCACGTCGGTCTTCTTTACAAACTTCATTCTATGAACTTTCCTGTATACCTTGTGCACTTCATCCACTCTTACCTATCAAACAGAACGTTCCAAGTGACGCTTCTAAATGCTAAATCTACCCGCCGCGCCATACGCGCCGCCTGTGCCGCAAGGGAGCGTGCTTCCGCTCTTCAGCGTCTATGTGCGTGATATTCCCACCCCCTCTCAAACGGAGCTCGCCTTGTACGCCGACGATACGGCTGTAATATCCACGTCGAAAAAGATCAAGCTTCTCCAGAAGTACTTGTCTTCACATGGAGACAGCGATTCACGCAGCCAAGGCGGCTATCGCTATGCGGAAACACGATTAATTGGGCAAAACATGTCAAATATTTAGGTTTCACATTAGACAGCCCACTTTCTTTTAATCTGCACATCGAAAATGTGCGAAAAAAAGCGCGGTAGACCCGAGACAGATTGCGAAGCAGAGCAAACTGTCAACGGCAAACTGCCTCATGCTTTATAAAGCAATAATTAGGCCGCAACTGGACTACGCCTGCCCCAGCTGGGCAATTGCAGCAACCACTCATTTGAATAAACTGCAAGTAGTTCAAAACTAATGTCTCAAGGCCCCCCCTTTTTTTAAGCAGTTGACAGAAATGAGACTTAAAACATTAACTTTGTAATTCTACACGCACAATGCACGCGCCAGTAGGCTAAAATCATTTTTTGACCTTCTGTTTTTCTTAATGTGGAAGGATTGACCTTAGATGCCCGTAAGGGTAGAAATGGTCTCACCGCAGTGGCGTGAACTTTCCGTGCGTTCACAAAACTCCACAAAGAAGTACAGTCTACGCGTTTAAAATTTTCAGCGAACTGCCTCTTATTTGAAAGTTTCTCCAGTCAACTTCTAACTCGGAATATTCTTCAGTCTGCTACTTATTCGATACGTTCATCGGTCTATTTATTTTCAAATTCACCGGCATGTTTCTTCTCAAAAGGTTTACCGAGTCGAACTGATACAAAGTTTACCGAGCTTCTGTTAAAGAAGGTTCTCTCCAATAGGCCGCTGGGTTTCCCGTAAACACGTTCGCTTCTTTCCGCTTTAAAGGGAGCGAAGTCGACCGCGGAGGACACGTGGCGTGTCCCGGAGACATATTTTCGCGTGGACACACCACCTCCTCGCCAGAGAAGACTATTGAGGCCGCTGCGCCAACGGGAATCTGCGGGAGCCCCGGCACCCTTCTGAACCCCGCTGCAAGTACAGCGGCAAGACGCCACCAAGATGAACATTGAGGTGAGATTTCTCCGAGGGAGGAATCAAATTTGAAAAGTGAGTGAGAGAGAGAATTGATTAATTGAAAGATTTAAATGTAAAATAAGTCTCAACAGCCATTACATAAAAACAGCCTGTAAACCAACGCGGAATGTTATTAGTAACATGAGTATCAATCCCCGGCATGTATTCGCCCCCTTTCCCCCTATTTCTTTATAAATAATATAAAAATAATAATTATATTATAAATAAATAAATTTATGTATAGTTATAGTTAAAAATTATAGTTAAAAACTGAGTGTGACGTGCTATGGGGAGAAGTTAATTTGAATTTACATTTATGTCCAGAAGCAAAACAAGGGGCCATCTTAGCATTTGCTCGAGGATCAGGGAAACTGGACGAAAACCTGATCGAGATGGAGGTCATTGGCCCAGAAGCTGAAGTACAATACTTATTACAGAATCTTTACAATTATAAGATCCAAATGGTATATAATACATCAAATGTGATTGTTAAAATTAATAATACTTTCCTTATGGATACTCGATATAGTCTCTAATTGTAGAAAATCAGTTGTGCAGCAGAAAAGATTTTACTTGGGACTTAAACTTTTGTATCGAATTCAATTGTTTAATGTCATCTGGCAAGGTATTGTAAAATAATGAACATGTATTATATGTGAATCTTGTGTAGTGAGCTGTTGATACTGTTTGAATTTGCCTCCTTGGAAGTGATTCGAAGTGACTGATGTATGCCGATTGTGCATTTTTACATCATGCGCTTGTTTCCATTGTTGTTATGATCGCGGATCTGATCAAAACGACTTACACGTTTATTGTCGCGTCGATTGTTTCCGGCACATTATTCCCCAAGGGATTACGAATCCCGTTCATCGTTTTTCTGATTAATATTCAAATAATTTCCATAAGATTGAAATATTTCCGGTATTTTCACTTGAACTTATGGTGCTGGTTCCAGTATCAATCGAGAAGTTTATCGCGCCATTCCGCAAACGTACTGGGGTCGGTGTCAGTGCTTTCCACCAATTTTGGCCCTTTGGACAAAGCGCTAAATTTAACTTTAATGGCTCTGGGATACTATTCACGAAAACATGATTTTCTAATGCCGTAAGGAACCAGTATGTTTGCTCATTGCTTTCTCCATGAAACCTCAGATTGTTTGGCTACGCCAGGCTGCGAACTATATTGCCAAACGCCGCCGATCTTTGAGAGACGTACAAAGGATTCCGTTGCTCCTAGTCTGCAGTTTTAATTTTAATTTCATATTTCACACCGTCTACACGTTCAAATTCTTGTAATTTAATTCCTTCAATTTAGTTTTGTAGCTTTCAAATTTTCATACTTCTCTGAATCTTCAATTTATTTAACCGTACGTTATGTTGATGCGATACCTCATTTATTTCTTGAAGGCATTCTTGTACTTCTCTCAGTTGCTCACATTGTTGCCGCGTTGATCGTTGCAAACTAGAAACTGAAGCTTGTATTTCACCCATATTACATTCCATAATTTAATTAAATGCTCCTGATGACCTAAGCGAACCTGTCACAGTTCTATTTCGCCGCGAATCCCGGTTACCATTTCCCGTAGTTGAGCTTTCGTAGTTTTGAACTCGTCTGCCAACTTATCTAATTTGGTATTAAATTTCAAATTAATTTCTTCCATTTCGGACAATATTTATTTGCTCTTCCTAGCAACTTCATCAAATTTACTATTCAAGTCTATATTTGACTGTTTACTTTGTTTACTAATTTCAACCATTTTATTATTTAACTGTTAATTTGACTGCTCCTTTCTGTTAAACACATTCGACTGGAATTCCTCCAAAAGACCAGATATTAATTTATTTCCTGACTCCGCCATTTTCTCTTCCTCTTCGGGGACACTAACATCCGCCGCTGTTGCCACACCTCCTAGGCCTTCCTCTGTAATATTACTTTCCCCTTCTGCCAAAAAGTCGTCTTTTACTGTTTATATATATATTCGCCTACAAAAATATTAATAGAGAAATTGCAGATAAAGATAAAACAAACTCAACTTAGTTTCTGGAGTTTTAATATTTTGAAAAAGTAAGGGACAAAAATATAGAAGTGGAAAGCAAATTCAGGGAAGAATAAAATCTATAAATTTTAGGACAGAATTGTCGGAACTCGTGAAAAATGATTTTATTCAAGGAAACAGCTTAGGGGTAATATTACATGTGCATATTTGGGTAAATTAGCAAAAAAGCGTACAAAATGGGAGCTGTACTAAATTCTAACTATTCGCACCATCCATACCTGCCGTATCCTAAATTGAATGTAATAGTCTGAAAGTATATTTTATTGTAACGTACCTTGCATTGTTTAGAATTACAAGGAACATACGTATATTATGATTAAATAAATTCTTTCCATTACAAATTTCCCATCGTTTTAAATATTTTGCACGCCGAAAAATATGTGCTTCTCACAAAACGTTTCGTGGGTTCGCGATGCGATAAAAATCATGTGGGCTGATAACGGCGTCGCAGCATCACGGCTGGAAGACCGTCAGCGCCCGTAGATTTTCGTACTTCGATAGGCGGCAGGTCGTGTCCCAAAACTAATTGTGACAACTATTTGCAGTACTTCATAGCACTACGAGTTTTGAAAGGTGCTGAACAAGTTGATAAAATTTCATATCAATCCGAGAGTCCAACATGGTGTGTATTGCGTGTTAGAATTAAACTGACCTGGCAGGCAGAGAAAAAAACATTGTGAAAGTCGTAAACTAATGGTGCTCAACCAGCACATACTTTATCGCCCCTCAGTAACGGTTATATAATAATATATCGCATTTCTGTCCACCTCAACACATCTCAGTCAATGAGCGCTGACAACAGCGCATGAAGCGATGAGCGATGACAACAATGGGCACATAGTTTCTAATCAATTCTTGCTAAAAGCGCCATAAACAGAAGTGATTTTTAGTTTGCATTGTTGTGGTTTTATGAAAGTTCTTCTAGTTCGTTCTTTATGGAACAATATTGCTTGTTTCGAATACATACAATTATTTTTCGCCAAGATAAAGATATTTGTTCTCAAGATATAAGAGCCATTTCTATACAAATGGATCGTTTTGACAGCTAGTGCTGGCGCCATAACTGAAGGTTCTGTAGTCGTTATGTCCTTCAGCCCATTTGACTCTCCTTCATTCTTTCGTTCGTTCGCAGTTGGCTAATTTGTAAATGGCTTCGAAGCTTCCTTTTGTGGTGTCCTCGTCCGACGAAAATGTAGTTCGCCATGAGAAATAATAGAAATAATGAGCTGCTGTGCTACTATGCTCTTCTGTAAATATTCCATTGTTATAAACATAACATTGAATTTACTTTTTGTGTGATACGTATTATGTTTATTTGAAAACCGAGTCTTGAATACCAGACGCGTACTGTCGCACGAGTTTCCTGATCCTGTGCATTCAGCGGCGAGATGTGATCGAGAACATTCCATGGTTTATGTTTTATCATTTTTTTATAATTACACGGTTGTAAACAATGAGAAGTCATGATGTCTGAAGGGGAGCCATGTACAAACATTAAAACTACGAACAGATTTGGCTGAATAGCTGTCGTGGCGGAGTGATGCTTCTCTGAATTTCATGTGATGTTCACTTGTAAAGCTAATTCCCATTTGGCTCATTATTAAGCGTTTTTTCTGTTTTTTTTAGGTTCATTCTTAAATGTTGTATTTTATTTTAAACGAAGACTTACAACCAAACAAAACCACAATTAGTCTTTTCATTATTCATTAAAATATTAAACAGTTTGAGATGCCCTGGAGAGCAGTAGAAAGCCCTCTAAAGCATGCGTTGTACGTCAATATTTAGAATACAAATTGCAGAATTAAGTGAAGTAAAAGTGCGATTAAGCAAAAATAGAATTAATGTTGGCATTTACAATAGGAAATTATAATTAAAATAAAATTAATTATTTTTCATATCGTTCATTCAATTTTTCTCTAAGTCCGGTAGGTGTGACACCTATATGTATTTCATCAATTACAACCAGAAATAATGCAAAAACTTCCCGTTTTTTTCAAATCTTGCGCATATCTTTTTTAAAGAGCTAATTTTGTACAACAGATTTTGTCTGAAGCAAAAATCTCTTATCTTCAATTTTGTAGTTTGTATTTTTTTGCAAATTTTGGAGAAAAAAACGAGCAATACCCGCAAATGAGACGCGCTATATTTCTTATCGTTCCTTATTACTCATGTGAAGAAAGAAAAAAATGGAGTGGGTTTTGAGATTCTTTTTATAAATTTCAATCGCAAAATAGGCAAAAACTGCTCATTAAAAAAAAATACAGTATATTTTTTGAAGAGCTAATTGCGTACAACAGACTTTGCTTGAGGCAAAAATCTCTATCGTCAATTTTATGGTGTCAATTTTTTATTTTATTTTCGAAAATCCGAGAAAAACCCGAAAATATGTCTAGCACCATATTTATTATCGTCTCTAGTTACATAAGTGAAGAAAATTTAAAGACAAAAATTTGGACGGATCTTGAATTCTTTTTTGTAAATTTTCCATTGCAAAATACACAAAAACCTGTTTTCAAAAAAAAAAAAAAAAAAAAAAA
>BOPP01000082.1:491219-557865 GCA_017312745.1 Gryllus bimaculatus
TATTCTGGCTAGGTCGAGTTCTGCCGTTGGATGGGAAAGAATTATAATGGTCGGGTTTTCTGAACGGCAGTTGTCCACGGTTTCTCCCATCAGTACCAGGCGAATGCTGCAGTAGTACTTAAACAAATGGGTCACTGATCGCGCATTATCTTTTGTTCATCATTTCGCCTTTAAATACACATTCTTTCACGCACTACAGTTACACTATTAGACTCGGGATACCAGTCAGAGCCTGGAGTTTGTTCCTATTGATGAGTGATTCATTATTAGAGAATATGGGGGGTAGGATTGGACAAGAATGAGGAAGGAAAGATCATTCACAGTCCGTGGCCCTTTAGTGTACTGTCCCGGCATTCGCCTGGCACTGATCAGAGGAACTACCGATCAGACCAGCCGGCCTCTGGAATGCTCCTCAAACCGCGCGCGATCTTTCCTTCCTTTTCTTTGCCCTATTCTCATCCTTTACTTACACACATTCACACTTACATGACACTATCCCCACACATAAGCCGGGAGACCGGTCGGGAGCTTACAGCTTGTCCTGCCTAGGGCGGTGCCACGTCGGTGATATTGGAGGAAGAAATATTTGTCTCAAACAAAGTCTGTTGAACAAAACTAGCTCTTCAAAAAAGGCCGTGTAATTTTATATAATATATATATATTATATAAATATAATATATATATATATATATATAAATAATACCCCGCTATCACACTTACCAAAACCTTCAGCACCAGCAGCGCATTGTCAGGAGCGTGTTATAGCTTTGCTCGGGAGAAGCGAGCTTAAAATGATCAGGAAGCAGGATCTTTCGGGTACGAGAAAGGTCTGAACGCCTCGACAACAATAAATTGCAGATATGTAGATTGTGAACAACGAGCGTTCATTTAACCATAAAATTGGTGGCACAATTAACGACAAAACAAAAACACACTTTTACAGAGAATAAATAGAACAAAAATAGAAACCTTACAATACACAAATTCTAACTTCCCTTAAAATTACAAAAAAGAACTGTACAACAATTAAATCACCTTTCACATAAAACAGTACAAGGTATGGCTCTCCTTTTTTCAACCGCATAAATAATTCGGGATTTCACTTGCTCTACTATTACGCATAACAAATTGTTTCCCACTTTAAGCTATTTTGGTGAACTGTTGCGTTGCTGCGATCGCTTTTTTTCTAACGAAACTGCTGTGGTACAAACGCACGTGTCTCACCGACGTTGCGATGCTCGCTGCCAGATGAACTCGCCGAATCAAGGTCGTGGCCTCTCCAACGTTTCGCCGAATTCTTCACTTGCTGCGTCGACCGTTCGAAGTTCCACGCTGAACCCAGATCCTTCGCACCTACACGCCCTGCCTTCCATCCTCGACTATACCTTTCGCACGTTCGCTTGAGCCTTCTTAGAGATGCCTTCTTTTTCTATCTTCACACGCCTCGTTGTATAAATTAATTCGCGCTTCCAGTTTTATCTAATTTCCTGCGCCCCTTTCGTTTGCATGCGCCGCCTAACTACTACACTTTTGGCTTGTACAGTAATAAGGAGCAATATGACTGCACTAGAATAATTCAGAATTCTTCTGCGCGAATCTAGGCAATATTAGACTTATTGCCGATTCCAAAATTTACCACTTTCTCCTATCACTTCGGTAGTCTAATTTATTCTACTCTAGCTCCACGTATATAATAAACTCCTACTCTATCTCGAGAAGACCTTGCTGTGATACAATGCTGCCGATGCGATTGTTGCCGTTGCTTGGAATATCAGAGAGAGCTCCCGAAGCGTGTTACCGTATTTATGGCTCGACGCCTGGGGAAATTTCGAGTGGGGTTGCTTCCCCTCTTTCAACCCTCCACGGGAAAAACGTTGCTCGCTAGTTCGAGCGCTCTAGTACGATCAACGGATAACAGGTTGCGCGTTTAAGAGCCACGGCTCCGCCGCGTGTTATCCTCGCTGCTTGTGGGTGTTCACAGGTGCTAGACGGTGGCGTTATAGGGTTGCACAATCCCATGACGTTATATATATACACACACATACATATATAATAAAAATTTTTGTCTTCAACGAAATTGTTAAAAAATCAACTTCCTATAAAAGGTCAGGTACACTTTTTTAAAATAAAGAACTAATAATTTTTGCTTGAAATTTGTGCAATTTATAACAGTGATTTTTTAACAATTTCGTTGAAGACAAACATTTTTATTTTCAAGTATAAAATGTTAAAATTGTGCAATTTTCCACAATAGTTTGCCAGAAATGAGAGAAACACCAATTTGACTGTCTGATACAAACGAAGATAATTTTTTTATAACATGGATTCTGACTACACACATTAAAGAAAGTAATTCAAACACGATTTATTCGATATTTAAACTGAGATTATTATAAGAAGGAAACCCTTTGTCAGCTATACTTTTTGACCACTTCTGGCAGAATAATTAGAGGTTACGTCCATGCATTCATTATGCCAATGGGTTCGTTTACAGTTAGCTCATTTGTCAATGACTTTATCACCATCTCTTGCAATGTCATTGCCCTACATGACGTTCATTAGTTTTCTGACCTGTCAAAGTGGTCCTATCTAACTCCCCTATATTGGTGCCAGGTAATAAGTGTTTTTTGTCGAAAAACTGCGGGAAAAAATCAAAATAGGTCGAAAACATCTTAAAATGTATTAAACTATTCCGAGAGAATGAGCTAAGTCCCAGTAGATCCGTCCTACAATTGCCTAAAAATACATTTAACATAGATTGAAAATTGGAAGAGGGGGTTCAGAAATATAATTGGCCCCCCTCTTGATTTACATGCGAATGACCACAATTCATTTGTGTCGAAGGCTCTTAATGGGCTGTTAAATTCTTAAGATATGCTTGCTGTTAAGAATTTTTTTTGTCTCTATCTCATGTTATGTTGATATAAGTAAAATATTACAAAAATCTGTACTGCTAAGTAGCTTTTGTATTTTTGCTTACTATTATCAATATAATGTTGTATTGTTTTCTGCATCATGTGCATAGGTATTAAAGGTGTATCAATCTATATACATGCCACATCTCATGATGATACTGTTTATTTATTTAAGTTTTCTTGGTAGGCACTTAATTTTTATCGTTTTAGTTTTTCTCACACCATGCGTAGTACAGATAGTTGTCAATGCTCCTAAAAAATCCTAATTTTTGTTGGAAATGTCCCTGCTATGATATGAACATTGATATGAAGATGTTGATTTGACGAAAATGTTTGTCTGTGAACAACAGCTTAACAGTACACAAGATTTTCCTTGATCAATTCGATTTAACTGCAAATTTGTAAAGTATCTTTTTAAAACTGAAGTGTTCTAATGTAAATTTCAAAATTTTTTCGAAAATGCTTCCAAATGTTTTCAATATATTTTCTGCTCAAAATCACTTGATATTCTTGGATTAAAATGATCAGTAAATTAAAAAAAAAAAAAAATACACATATGTAACTTTTTAAACATCCCACATGCCAATATTTACATAATAGATGTATTTTATAATGCATTTTTGGATCTCCTACAATGTAAAATGGGCACATATATTCAAACAATATTTTCTCAAAACCTCAAAAAATAAATGATGTGTGTGTTCTGTGTTTCATTTACTTTGATAAAGAGGTATTAATTCACATCTTTTGGTTCTCTTAATTATTACTAGAACATATTTATAACACTGTACGTTACGTTTTGGCCTGCAGTATTTGTAGATATAAATTGCAATATTATATTACTTGACAGCTACAATTTAGATTAAGAATGAATGTTTTCTTAAAATCAACTCAACACATGATGCAGTTAATTTATGCAAACTTCCTTAATCACAACTCATGCCAACTGACTTGTGATAAACCCTGTATAAATCATTACAATAATTTCCTGTTTGTTTACATTCATGTTCATATCAATGTCTCTCTGTAATGGAGAAATGAATTTCACAGGTAAGCAACAGATTTCAGCGAGGATTTGAGACCTAAAGACATTGCATGTTCTTCTGTTATTTCTACAGCTAGCATACATATGAGTGCTGTAGTATCCATAATAATTCTTCACCAGGCAGTGCCTTCTTTCTTATATCAAAATATATTGAAAATTAAAATTAAAAAAAAAAAACGCTGATATATTGAAAATTAACAAAATTGTCTTCATTTATCCAGCTCCCAACTATCACTACTCCTATTGGATCAAAGGTATTGTTAAAGATGAAGCTATTCAGGAAGTGGGGGGGGGAAATATTATGGAATATTTCAAGTCAACAGATTATGCCTTTAAGAGAAGGGATACATTCAAATTGGAAAATCTTACATTAAAATTGAGAAGTAGATATATTAATAAACAAATTAAAAATAATAACGTACATGAATTAAAAAGGAATAGTAATACCCAATATAGTAGGATTTGAAATCAATATTTATATTAAATATCATCTTAATACACAAAGTTCGGCAACAAAACACTATTTTGAATATCATACAAATAAAATCATGGTGGATATAAAATAGCCTAATAAAATGAGAAGTAAAAGAACAACTGTCTAAGAACTGCTTTGAAAAGGTGTTGTTCTCAATGATACACATTTTTCAAACATAAATAATAAACAAAATTCTGTCAAATATTCAAGATTTTGAGTTGTCTGACAACAGTTTCATGCGCTTTAGGTAATCTTCCATACTACTTAGCATTCCAGTGTACTGTCGATAATTGATCATCTGAAAAGGAAGAAAAATGAATATATTTATTTGAAAGTACCACAAACAATTTTATAAAAGCAAGATTTGAAACAAATATTTTGTTTTAATTCTTTGGAATACACAACAACTCATCTCTGCTTCAAAAGAAATTAGAATGAGAGGAAAATTATCTCACCCGTTCATACATCCACTGTGGCAACAATTGTGAATACTTGGGTTGTTGAAATCTAGCGTCAAGAAGCAGGAGCAAGCACCAATCTTGACGATGGCGCAAACCACGTCCCAATGACTGACTGAGAGCTCTGAAGAACATATTATACTTAAATTATTTTAAGTATCGCATCGACCAATCAGAGATAACTTACCCATGCAAAATTATCAGTTATTAATTATCATCTTTTAGAATGTGATACTTTTTGCACCTTGGCTGAACTTGCATGCTGTGATATGGCGCTTTTCGGTTGTTTGATTGCTGCAGGTGGACATGCATATAGCGAGCAGAGTATGATGCAGCAAATAATCAAACTTATTGAAAATCCATCAAGATACCAAATTAACTTCCATGACGCACTTTACTTAACTGGCTTATTAAATTCAAATTTCATTCAGGAAATATTTTTTTGAAATTCCACTTGTGCTTTGGTGGTATTTATTGAGACTAACAACCTCCTGAGTCTATAACAGCCTTTTGAGTCTTAAAAAGCACACAAAGTTCTGTTGACAAATTGAAAAATTACTTATAACACATTTTATGAAATCTATGCTTCTGAATCAAAAATGGTAAAGGAATTATTTATTGCTAATATTATAAGGAACATTATGGTGAGCTTTGGAACTTTTCTGACTCCACTTGTGATTTGAAAATTCTCATTTGGAAATGTCCTCATTGCTTCGAAACATAGAGATTTATCGACAATTCCCAAAGCATTGTGGAATTACCCCTTGATTATTTTGTGATACCTCACATATGTTTCAGTAGGACTAAAATTCTCGGGAGTTCATTAAAGTTTTAATATCCTATTGTGTGCTCAATTCTTAAAACAGTTGTTTACAAAAATACACAAGTAGCACCACAAAATACAAGGTGATTCGTTTCATGAGGAATTGAAACATATCATTTTCTCTAGCAACAAATGTTTCTTTTTCCATTTTGCTGAGAAATGCTTTGTCCTTGCACTGCAGTTTCTTGGAGATCTCTTCTCCTATAATGACCAGAATGTAACAGTTATACTGAATTGAAGTATATTTCTGAGTATTATCAAGGAAAATATGTACTTTTTTTGGGATGCAAATGAAGAATGATAAAAAGTTGTGAATTGAGGTGCCTATTTAGACAGCCCTGTCTTGAGTGGAGTGTGGCCTTCAAATCACACCTGCCATTAGGTCAACTGCCAGAATTGTAGTACATTTATCGTTTGTAAATCATGTTACTAACCTTGCGAGTCTATAACAGTGTTTTGAATCATAAAAACATACACAAAGGTCTAGTGACAAATTGGAAAATTACAAAAAACATTTTTAGGGAATCTATGCTTCTGAGGCCAAAATGGAGAAGGAGTTATTTATTGCTAATATTATAAGGAACATGCTAGTGTATTTTTATTGCATGAAATGGCACAATGAACATTTGATGATGATGTAATTACGAAAATTTCATTACAAAAAGTGCTTGGTTGAAATTTTCTTTAAACTGAATATTGGATCACAATTTTTTGCATTATTTTTTTTGTTGGTAAATAAATAAATAAATAATGATTACAGGATAGTAGATATCTCAAAGGAAAAAAGAATTTTTCTCGTCAAGAAAAATGAAAATACACATAGACTTCCCCAAACTGGACTCTTATAGTTATATTTTTTCATGAAACAAATGAATGCAGGGGAAGAGAGATGAATGAAACAAATTCCTTTTTTGGGATCCACATAGTCTAACTGGTGACGCCATCTAAGTATTTAGATGGCGTCACCAAGAAAATTACCCTCATGACTTCTGTATCAATTTATACTTTAAAAGTTTCTCGTGAATAACATTTTCCTTTCCCTCTTATTTCATAAATTAATACTGCCTCTATTTATGATGAAATTCTGAATAAAACAAAAATAATGATCTGTTTTTAATCAATTTTTAAATTGATTTTATACCATAATTTAGTCTAGACATCTTTTATTTTTCAACTTTCATATACGAAAATTATACCTGGTCTACACTATTAGAATACTTCCAAAAATCCAGGTTCAAGATTACTGTTATGTAATGTTACCGTCACTTTTAAGTCACAGTTAATGCTGCACCTACTGTCCAACATAAAATAATTTGAGGTGTGCCTCAAGGTTTTTGTCTTTCTTCAGTTCTGTTCAACATGTACTTACCAGATAAACCTAAATTTAATAATACAGAACTTGTGCTCTTTGCAGATGCCTATTTACATCACATTTACATATCCTTTGCACTAATGATGAATTGCAAAATGAGCTACAAAAACACATACAATAGACAGAGAAATGGAAAATACATATCAATGCAAATAAATCGCAAGCCAAAATATTCAAACCAAGAAATATTCACTTTCCACCACCATTAAGTTTCAAAATGCCTCTATTGAATGGTTACCCAGAAATGTACCAGTTCAATACCAAGGAATTTCTTATGATACAAAATTAATATGGAAAGACCATATATGTAAAAACAATTACAGATAAAACATAGATTAAAATGTTGAAACTATATTTCCTACTGAGTTTAAATCTTCCTTAGGTATTGAATGTGGAACATTAATATACAAGTCAATAACATTAATATACAAGTCACTCAGGTAGATTCTTATTCATGCACAGGTAGATCAATCACTAACCTATGCCTGCCCTAAATGGTTCAATGCAGCTGTGAACCATATAAAGAAACTGCAAGTAATCCAAAACAAATGCTTACGCAGAATAACCAAAGCCACATGATATATCAGCAATAACCAGCTTCATAGGGAATTATAACTAGAACTGATCAAAGATTTTATTACAAGAATTTCCCAATCATCCTTTGAATCCCTTAAAAATACCCCCTCTGGTGCCCTATATTCATTAGGAAAAAAACGTATGAAACCCCAAAAGAATCCGATCCTGCTATCCAAAAGATGAATTAAAACTCCCATAACCAAGTAAATCTAAATCATTGCAAAAAGTTCCAAAAATATGGATAAATAAAAAAGGAAGAAAAGAAACAACTAGCAATTAGGTATCTTCAATTATGAGTATGCAGAAGTAGTTACATGGCATCAATTGTTAGGAATGGTCAAGCCTAAACAAATCAGTCTACCATAAGCTATTGATGTGAGAAGATGGTAAGTGCAGTGCCATGCAGGTCAAAAGAGAGAATGAGAGATTTTGAACACTGTGGCTGCATACAACTTAATCATCCTCCATTTATCCCAGATCTGGCTCCCAGTGACTACTTTCTGTTTCGAAATTTGAAAAAATTGTGCTTGGTTGATGATTTCCTGACAATGAAGCAGTTAAGTAAGCTTAACAGTCAAATTTTTCCTTCTTTTCTGAAGGTATTTGATCAATGGAGGCAAAATAGATCAAGTGTGTTGAAGTCAGTGGGGGCCGCATCGAGAAGAAATGAGGCGAGTTTCAAATACAATTTCTTATTCATGCTCAGGTAGATAACTTATTGAATGCCCTCTGTATTGATTAATATCTCTGAAAGTCAGCAATGCTGAACAAGGAATTTTTAATTTTTTAAAAATTTTATTCAGAAATCACTGTTTCTAGAAAAAAAGTGGGAAAGAAAAGCAAACAAACAAAAAACCAACCTCACCTGAAAGCCTGTGTATTGTACCATCCTTCGGCATCTTGAAGAGGTTTGCTCAAGGCATGTAATTTGTTATATTCTCTTTTCCATCTAACAGTATCTTCATGAACATTTGGATAAGGAATGCCAACCTGAAGTAACAAATAATGCATTAAACAATAATGTACAAGCATTATTTGGTTGGTGTACAAAAAAACCACCATACAAACAAACAACACTTTTCATATTGCTCAAATTGTTTTCAACACCCTTCCTGCATACTTTCAAGAATATTCACATTTCTACTACCAAAGTTAATTAATATAAATGTTATGTGGAATATATGTTTGTAGCAAGTTTAGATTCAGACTTTGGGAAAATTAACAAAGGGGTTGCCGTTTATGAAGTATGGGGAAAAATATGCAAAAATTCCATTCGGGTAGTGAATTGAGGAAAAGGAAACACAACCTAATACGCTTATTATAACGAACTTTAGAAAAGTATAATTACAACACAATTTTCACCTGTTTTGGGCAAACTCAAATGTTTTAACTATGATGATACATTAAGTGGAGATGAATAACACTCATTTGGATATTGTTAAAAGCTTCTTAATTAAATGCATATTTTTATGGATTCATAATAATACTGATATAAATTACAAATGTCAAAAAAATAAACCAAACGTTTACACCCACACGCACCAGCGCGTGTGCTCACGCCTGCACGCACGCCCACACACACAACCACACGCACGCCTCAAAAGAAATTTAACTAAAAAAGAGGGTTGATCCGGAGTTTAGGGTGGCATGGTTCCTTTGGTTCACTGATTCGGTTTACTAGAGGGGAATCGACAACTGAATTCTTGTTTACTATTTGAGTATTGTAATGTTCCATTATGTTCTTGCATTTATTACTAAAAAAAGCAACTTATCTACTTAATACATTTTTATACACTCTAGAATCCGCAGTATATTTCACTAACACTTTCTACTTAAACTTTTGTTTTTGGGGGGCTGTCGTCCCCCAAACCTCCCATTTTAATAATATAAAATCAAACCGTCTATTTTTTCAAACAAATACTACAGTCCCTATGCAAAATTATGACTGTCAGTATAATAGATAAACTAATTTTCATAAAAAATCTCCATGCACATGTATATCTTTAATACTTTGTCAGGCCACCTTTGGCAGCTATTAGAGCTTTAATTCTTGTTGGCATGCTATTAATGCATGCCTGGACTGTTTCTTGCAACTTTGGATGATGGTACCAGACTTGAATTATTTTCTCAAGGAGGCAAATTTTTGTTGTTATTTCTTCCTTTGCGATTTCCCTCTTCATGAGCTCCCAAACATTTTCTATTGGGCTCATATCTGGTGAATTTTCTAGCTATGGTAACACAGGAACATTTTTCTCCAACAAAAATGATCAAACTGTTCGAGCAGTATGACATGGAGCCCCATTTTGCATAAAAACAAATGATTCTTCATTTGTGAACCATTCCTGTAGTTGAGGCAGCAGTCGTTTCTCCAATACCTGCTTGTACTGGTCTTGTTTCATTTGCTCTTAACCAAGTACCCGTGCCTTTGCCACTGATCACTGACCAAATCATTGCCTTGACTGGATGTTTCACAGTCTGGATGACACTTTTCACCAGGGTGCCTTCTCACAAATTGATGTTTGTTTGCTAGAATTTCGAAAGTGCATTCGTCGCTAAAACAAATCTGAAATACAGGTAAATGACATTAGAATTAATTTAGCTAGCCATGTATAATTATAAAAAAAGCACTAGACTAAAGTTTTACCGATTTCCGGAAGTCCAAATCTTTATTCTTAAGGTTCTTAGCCCATGCAAGACGTTTTTCTTTCATACCAGCTGTTAATCTGGGTTTGTGGGCTGGTCTACAAGCTTTAAAATTCATTTGAAATAGTGAACGCCTTACTGTCCTTTCAGATACACAGATTCCACTACTTTTCAATTTAAATTTAATTTGTTTAGTAGTAGCAAATCGGTTTTCATGGCAAATCTTCCTCAAACATCTCTCAGATCTTGGTAAAAATATTATCTTCCGTCCACATGTGTACTTCCTTCGTGGGGATAATTCTTCACCAAGGACAATTTTTTTCTTAATTCGCCGAATATGTGTCTTGGATATGTTCAACCTTCGAGATATCTCACGATTTGAATACTTTTCTGTGTCTACAAAAGCTTTCACTGCTGCGATTTTCTGAGGAGACAAATCACTTGCCTTTCCCATTATTTTTATTCAAAACTACCAGTTTTTCATACACAACAATTCACAATTTTTAAATAAACACGGCTATAACTATTTCACAAACTAATAAATGGAAAATAAACTATCTTCATGCAACAACACACTACTCATATCACCTCTTGTTCTACTCAACTCTTGTAATTTGCGCGCCTAAGCAACAATGAGGTGTCACAACAATGGTACATAATGACAAATAATGTGTTAATTATTAGAAAAAAAAGCTTTATTTTTATTGATTGATTCACAACAATGCCAGATGTAATGTACTGCAGTGAGACTTCAAAACTTAATTTTGTTAAAAATTTGGAGTGCGTCTAATAATATGGCCAGGGACTGTATATGTTACAGATAGTATTTTATTAGAAAAAAGAAAGAAAAAAATCAACTCACATACTTGCAAAAATTGTAGAATTTTTATAATATTAAAAATACTATAGTAGTAAAATTAGTGTAACATCTCTGATCTAATTATGTAGAACATCCTTATAACACGAAAAACTACAATAATTCATCAACGTATCACCAAATCTTTTTATATCTGAAAAAATACACACTCTTTACTTTTTATGAACTGAAGTTCTGTAAATTAATAAGACTCCTCTTAAACAAAGAATCCTTTCACACAGACTTTCTCACATGACCATTCTCGCCTCTGACTCTCCGAATCCATTCATAACCATCTGTTCTATTCTTTCTCTCGGTACATTTCATATCTTTGAAGCATACATTACATACACGTCGAGATGCAAGCAAACCCACTTTGTCACAAATGGATAACATTCAAATTTTCCGCCCAGCACTAATCATAAATAATTCCTGAATTCATACCTTCCATCTCAGTAGACACCCAAAGCTATTAAAAGACAACTTGAAATGCAACAACAACAACAACAAAAAATTCTTTAGAAGCTTATACTTCATCAAATTATGAAGTAAATAATGTTGTTGTCATAGTAACAACTAAATGTGTTGTTAGGAGGTTGTTTAATTAGGAAATCAAGTCTATATTTATATTTAAGTTCAACAAGCAAGCAAAAATCTTATTTTGAGCTTTGTTTTTTTGAAAGAATGTTGTGAAGTGTAATTTTAGATGTGGATTGAAATTTAAAATATGTCGTCATGAAGAAAAAATGTTTTGTAATAGCAAAATGTAAAGCTTCATAAGGCATTGATTCATCGTCATATTGTGTATATACTTATGTTTTGACTTAAGAAAATTAACCAATGCCAGCAAAATTATTCTCTAGTGATTGCAGTAAACCGCGCAACTATAATCGTGATTGAAGTAAACCGCGCAACTATAATCTTGTGAATCACGAGAAATAAAGAACCGAATCAGTGGACCAAAGGAACCGTGCCACCCTAAACTCCGATTCAACCAAAAGGAGAATGAATTATTAAATAAACAGCAGCAATGTGGAAGACTTTACTATTTATAATTGGTATTTTTGGAGTAGAAGATAGCAAAAGCAGAAACAATCAGCTTACAGTTATAATGGCCCGAGTCTTGTCATCAGCAAAGTTAAAACCTTCACTGACTTTGCCTCTCATGACAGCTACAAGCAGTGGTCCAGTACAGCCATTGCCTACAGTTACAAGACCACTTTTTATAGACTCCTGGGCATCTTCAACAGCATTGTAGAAATCTTTCAGAACTTCATTAAAATCTTTTGCGCGTCGTGTTTCACTGAAAGGTCTTTTGTGTTCACCAATTTTTGTCCAAAGACCTGTGTCTTTCCATCTGAAAGTAGTTTCAATACAGATAAATTTAAGTGCAGAAATTAACAAAAAATGGCATTAAAAACACAATAAAAATATAGTGGGCCAGGGAAGTTCCTCCGCACTAAGCGGAGTCAGGGCCTCGTATTAAAAATCGGATTTATGTTGGTAACAACAAGATCACTGGGAAAGAAGTGAAAGGGACAACATATCCAATATCTGTTTTGAATATGGTGAGTATATAGTATTCCTTTTTGCTTTTGCACAGTGGATAGACTATCATTGTGTGCTGTAATATAAAATATTCAGTAAGAAACATACATGAAAAGATAAATCAACTTTCAGAAAGCAAATTCTAAATATGCGATCAAGATAAAATACGTTTTAAAATGGAATTGTGTACTAGAACTATACAATATCCTGAGTCAAAAGAGAGAAGTCCAGAGAAAAATTGATAATTTGCGAGCATAGTCAATTTCAATCAACAACTCAAATCCTCTTCTGTTTGGAAATGAAACTTAAAAATATTCTTTGGACTTTTATTTTCTATCAAAAGGAAGTGTACCTTCAAAAATATATCAGGCAATGTTTTCTACCGAAATGATTGTTCAAGATACATTTTGCCATAATTTTTTATTCTAATCATTTTAATATTTTAAATTCATATTATATTTCAAATTTGAATATAATTTAGCTAGAACACTAACAAACTGATTTATTATTATTATTATTATTATTATTATTATTATTATTATTATTATTATTATTATTATTTTTCTTCACAGTTTTTACTGGTCAGAATGTCAACCACTCAGGAATGATGACCAGGTGTACGGTTGCTATATTGATGATTCAGGTGGCTTCTAACAATACGGCATGTATTCATGATAACCGACTTCTGCATATTGTATATATTCCTGGCATCCAAGTGAAGACACTCTAGTGCTTGAAGTGTCATTTTCAGGATCACTCCTGTGGCTGATATTATTATACGCACAGTTGTCACTTTACTGAAGTTCCAATGAGTTGCGACTTCATGGGTGAGATTGGTATACTTATGGATCTTCTCTTGGTGTTTTGCTGATTTGTTTGGGTATTGGGTATTGATATATCGATAAGGAAAACCTGCTGATGATTTCTGTCGATGTAAGTTATTTCGGGTCTGTTGCCGCCGACTTGTCCGTCAGTGATAATGGAGCGATCCTTGTACTCACTACTTTCAAGCATATTCTGAGGCACATATTTATAATACAGCAGCTAAGCTCATTTTCATTGCCAATAATTGGTGGACCTGCTTCACCACTTCATCATGTCTCTTTTTGTATTCCCACTGTGCGTGGCCGCTACGTGCACTTGTCCCGTGTTGGATAGTTTCGCTTGCGGCCTCACATCTTCTACACGATTCGGAATGGATGGTCAAATTTCTCAGAATGTGTTTTTGTAGTTCAAAGTTGGTCCCACTTCTCCTGGATAGCTATCATGAAAGCTTCTGTCTTCCGTAAGAGATTCCCTACTGGTGCCATGCATGCGATGTCGAATTCTTACTCAGCTCATGGGGATACCTTCCGTGCAGTGCCTTCGCTTTTCATGACGTAATCTTATCTTCAGTTTCAGTGATTGTCTGAACAAGCGGATCAAGCTTTTTCGAGTTCAGAGGACTATAGTTATTATCAACTGGGCTCACTGATTGCTGAACTCTGCCACAATGTTCCACAATGTATCTTCTGGATGCAATTTGAGAGCTGTGTAGATTTATGAGATCTACAACACCTCGCCCTCCTTGTGATCTTAGAAGGGTAAAATGCTCAATACTTGAATGAGGATGATGTTTTCGGTGTTGAGTCATCAAGGTTCGAATTGTCCTCTGGAGATTGTCGAGATCGGTATTGCTCCATTTAATAATGCCAAAGGAGTATGTCAGCACTGCAATAACACATTCATGGCCTGCGCAAGGTTTCTAGCAGAGAGTTGAGTCCACGCAATTGTTAACACACTTCAGTTGTTAGTATGTTCTTAGTGGCAGTGTGTTTGACTCAAGAGTCACTGTTGAAAACCCAAGTATTTGTAATTTCATGGGATTCCATGTAGGTATCTTTGATTCATTATCATTTTCCAAATTTATAACTTGCATATGACCCTGAATGATATTCACTCTTCTGCACTTATCCAAACTGAATTTCATCTTGATGTCGTCAGTGAACTTCTCTGTCACTCATTACTTGCCGCATATGATTCTCAGTGTCTGCATAGAGCTTCAGGACATCCATGAAAAGAAGATGCAAGACATGAAGAAGGGTTGAGTTCCCTTTTTTAAAAGAGGGATTCCATAATTAGATGCATTTAATAGATAAGAGAGAGGATTCAAAGCTAAGCAGAACAATAAAGAGCTTAAAGAGTCACCCTGGAAAATCTTTCTGTGGATGTGTACAGCATCTGTGTGGATGGATTGTTGTCCATTAGAGAGATACAGTTTTGTATTTCATCAACTCATTGCCGTTTTCAGAAAGTTTGGGATAAACAGGTGGACCTTGTACACATCCAAACATTGAAGGAGCCAAGAATGGAGCACGATGTCAAATGCTTTAGCATAATCTATGTAGCATGCGTACTAGATTCTTTGTTTTTCAAGCACTTGCCCCATAATTACAGTCTATAATGAGTTGCTCCTTGCATCCCAGAAATCCAGGTCTACATCCTTTCTCTTCATATGCTAAGATGTTCTGTTCCTCAATGTGTGTCATCATCATTTGGGTAACATATGATGCTACGAGTATGAAGGCAGATAATAGGCCTGTACTTCAAGGGGTCTTTAGGGTCACTGTCCTTTGGTAACAAGAATGTTCTACCTTCAGTGAAGAAGTAAGGCAAATATTCTTGATTATGAAGAAAATATTGAATTATATTAGCTATATGATGGTGAGTGCTGGTAAATTTTTTTAGCCTATAATTGTGCAGGCCATCACTGCCCGGTGCCTTCCAGTTATGTGTTTTGTTCAAATTTTGAGTTGATCTATAGCTTTCTCTAATTTAAATATAATCTATTTATCCATAGATTTTACTTTATTATCTGAATTAAGAGTGGATTAAATAGAGACACTTCTGTTTTCACATTTTAATTCGACACTCCAAAATGAGTGTACTTAATACTTTCCAGATAGACTTTTTGTGTCCATTATGAAAATGAGAACATAGTGACAACAAGCTACCATCTTTAAATACCTCAAAGGGGATTCTTTGGACATTCAAGAAAATAAACAATTAAGAGCACTCTGAACTTTACATCATAGTCAATGTCAAGTACAATTAAAAAATGTGGATAATGTGCACAAAAAAGACCAGAAGCATGGAAGTAGTTCAGATAAAGATTTTAACAAAAATTTTAAATTTTAACATAAAATAATACTGCTTTATTAACCACTAGTAAGAAAAGAACATTTATGTCAGTTACCTTTGAATAATATTTTCAAGAGTCCAATATGCTGCAACAAAAACAAGCACCCCATATGGAACTCTTACACAAACATCCAGCACAATGTTGCCAATTTCATCCATATATTCAACAGTTTTTGTGTTGCTGTATCTACCGTATAGTTCATGCCCATTCCCACTTCTTCCAAGGCATCCGATCCACGTCTGAAAATGTTAGTTCATTACATAAAATAATCAATATATCAGTATAAAAAGTTAACAAATCAATTGTTTGCAAGTGATAAACTTCCCCTCTGCTATTATGCAGATTAATTACATAAACATCATATTTATTTTGTAGTCATAAAACGTTTTGAGTACTTTTCAAGAAAACTGAGAGGAATGGAAACGAGAGATTCATTTAATATCCATGGGATATGTTCAGGAGTAATGCTATGTCTTACAGCCTCTGTCCCTTAAAAAGTTCTTATTACTATCCTGATCGTGATCAAATAATCAATGTTCATAGAATTATTTAATGCAGGCAAAGAGGGGAACTTTTACATATTTAATACAAATCCAAAGTAAGCAATATTAAAGTAATTCAACAAACAAAAGAAAATTAATGTTGAGTAATAATTTTTCATAAACAAAACGTTTTATAAATTATGATATTAACATCTTAAATATCATAATTCATTTATTTTAATGATCACTGATTTACATAAACCTACAATCTGTGATGGAATTTTATAAGATATAGTACCTGCATTGGAGGTATAACATGGCCTCTCACACATGTATTTGGAATCTTAATATCCAATTCAGCAGCAAATGCACTAAGAGGTGATAATGTTGCTGAGGAGAAGATAATGGAACGTGTGACAGAAGATAAGGTGTTGAATATCAGACCTGCATTTTGACACACAAGTTTAATGGCCCACTCTTGTTCCTTTCGAGAATTAAACGATGACTCTGGCTGAAAAATAATGATAAACCAATTTGATAAATTCTCATGTTGAAAGATCAGTACGTAACTTGCAAGGATTTCACAAAGACCATTCAGTAATGGCTTTAAAATTCTGAAGATCTTTGGCTAATTCTGAAAAGTTAGTTACAACTACAAATTATGCGTACAATTTATTGATGATGTATGTACTATCATAAAAGCATGCATAGTGAAGTTGCCGAGTCGTCTTCATTTTTAAAGTAGCTGAAGCGGCTTGCCTTGCTCACATATTTATTTACTATTATAATCAATTAGATACGAAAATGAGTGAATTCTACCATCCTTGAATCCCTGTCATAGTCTACCCTGCTCAGCCCTGCCTTATCTGTCCCATCCCAACTGTCTAGCACCACTTTGCCACTTCTTCTATGATCATTGTTGCTATGGGCAGCTAAACACAGATCCATACAGCAAACGTGATCTTCAATTACTGAAAGTATATTGCCTGATCAGAATTAATAAAAATGCATAAAGTGGTAACTGCCATACTGTTTTTGATATGTTCTTCAAAAAACCGAAAGAGTGCAACATTAATTTTGCAGGCAGATAGGGAGTGGATTTACAAAATCTCATGGAGACAATACCTTTTTCCTAGGTCTGAAGGTCATCAAATTCAAAACTGTAGATTTGTGTTCAAAAAACAATAAACTTTATTGTTTATACAACAGAAAATTGATTTGGAAAAAGTCTCCTAAATTGTCTGACAAAATATCCTATCATTTAGCAAAACCCCATCAAAACCAATTCAGATGTGTTATGGCTGAACTGAACCGAAATATGTCCAAACTGACAAAAATTGTAAAAACCTTCAATAGGTTTTTGTATCACCTAAATATCAAACATGAAATTATAAAAACGGTTATATTGAAATCACAGGCTAAGCCTTCAAAATCCTCTGTTAGATTCTTTATTAAGAATAATTTTTTTCTCAAAGACATTGTTATCAAAATAATTACTTCTGGACAAGAGAAAATGGTATTTTCCGCAAACATAAAATACTATAGTTCAATGACTTATTGAAAATAGATATATTGATGTCTTATAACATCTATTATTTGATTCACAATTTACCTCTGTAATCTAAGGAATTAATGCTATTTTATCATTGGGAAAAAGAGTACAAGAATAATGCGTTTGCATTAATGCTTACATCATATTTATTGGTGAGAGTAATAGATCCCACATAATCATCAGGATGCTGAAATACGAAATCCATTATCAAACCAAGCCTCTCACAAATAGTTTCGGTCTTACTAGATATAACTTTCAGGAAAGCTGATGCCTTGTGCATGTTTGTTAAAATTTCTGTTTTATGTTTCGAAGATTCCACTAGGCCTTCCTGTAAAGCATTAGGAACAAAGCTGAACAAAATGTTTTACCCATTTAAACATATTACCATACATTACAAAGAAATGAAATAAATCTAAACAATAATATTATCAGACACCAATAAATATTACAAGACACATAAGTTAATTTTAGTTATTTCCTATTTTATTTGGGCATTTCAACAATCATAAAGATATGGATATATTCAACTTTGTGTTCACCAATTTTAACTCGATTTATAAATAACTAATTCACTTTATATACAAACTAGTGGTGCTAAACAGCACATACTAGTTTAGTCTCCCTTAGTAACATTTATGTAATATTAATATACCGCAATTTCTGCTCATATCAACACATCTTCATCAATGAACACTGCCAACAATGCGCGCATGTGTCAATGAGCGTTGCCAATACACACATATTTTATTATCAATTCTTGGTAAAAACGCAAATATTACCATAAATAGAACTGTTTTGCAGTTTGCATTGTTGTGGGTCCTTCTTATGGAACACTACTGTTTCGAATTCAAAAAATTATTTTCCGTCATATCTCCAAAATATTTCAAGATTAACTTTTCGGAATACTGTACAATGCCTCAAAAACATTTTCAATATTTCTATAAAAAAAAATGGCTCCAAATTTTTATTAAGATTTTTCATTGGATACACAGTATAAAGGCCACTTGAATCTGGAATTTCGAAAATTGCAAAATTTCAGAGAGGCTCTAGCTGGATAAGATGGTAAAAACTGCCCCTGCTTCAAATCAAAACGTAAATCTTTCCTAAGGATTGTGACCACGAAAAACATCTTGTCATGGAGTTTTAGATTCCTCCCCCTTCACAACCTTTGTAATAAGGAGAAAGAAAAAATTTCATTTGTATTCATTGAAAAAGACCATTTGCATTTCCTTTAAAATAATGAATCTTTATGTAAAATTTACTTAATTTTTGAAAAATAATTTTTTTAATGGATTTTAAAATTTTGGAATTTTTTTTTAATGCAAGTTTTAATTTTGCTTGATGCACACATACAGAAAATAATATTGTAATTACCTACCTCTGTGCAGTTCTATATACATGAAACCAAAGGGATCAAAATAAGTATTTTAATTTTTTTTAAACATGGCGAACCAATTAGAAAAATTCTAGAAGAGAGCTAATTTTTAGGGCAACATTTGGGAAATTTCTCGTGTACACAGCAAAATTAAAACATGCTTTTAAAAAAATTTAAAATTTTAAAATCCATTTTAAAAATTTGAATTTAATGGTAAATAAAATTTTTAAATTGTTTTTGAAAAATTGAGTAAATTTCACATTAAGAATCATATATTTTCAAAGGAAAGTCATATCGCCAATTCATTGAATAAAGAAAATAATTTCCTTTTCGTTATTACAAAGGATGTGTAGAGGAGAGAAATCTAAATGTTCATGAAAAAATACTTTTCGTGGTCACAGTCCTTAGGAAAACTTTACTTTTCGATTTCAAGCAGGAACACTTTATACCATCTTATCCAGCTAGAGCCTTTGTCGGCGTGTTTGTACAAATACAATACTGAAGGTGGTGTTTTTCTGAATAAAATTGTGCAAATGGGCAATCAATGCCAACCTACTTGAAATATAGTATATCATATTTTACCATCAATATTCAGCAGACAATGCGGAACCGCGTTGACATTGCAGCCAATCTCTGCACGAGGAAGATAAATAACCGTACGTTTCTAGATGAATCTATTTACCCCCGGAGTCGGTGAAACGTAACCCAATGTCAAATATTTGACGTTATAGGAAATGACGATCAAGACCGATTTGAAGGAGGTTTGACTTTCTCATGTTCGTTGACAATCCTATTTTTCGAAAACTGAAAAAATTCAAAATTATTTCGGGGTCTTCCTACTACAATTATGAAGATAAACATTTTTTGTTTCTTAATGAAATGTGTTAATCAAAAATAATTTCAAATAAGGTCATGTTGAATTTTTTGAAAATATGAGTATTTTTTATGTAATTTGGTGACAGTCGCCATTCGGAATTTACAGCGCTTCGTTAACGTACTAACAGAAGTATTTAGGCAATTGGATGCTACGTGAATTTGAACTTGTATATTATTTCCAATTTCTTTGTTCGTTTCTTACAATCGAGCGTTTGATAAAAACGTTTACAAATTAATCTTTTAGAAATCATTTAAAACATAGTTTAAATTGCGTCCTTTAATTGATTTAAATGTGAAAACGAGGAGATGATTTCGCTTTGCTTAAAGTCAGAATGCGCGTAAAAACAGAGTAATTTTAATGAATATATATAAAAATAGTCTATCCACTTTCATTTTCTTGCTAGCGCTATCAACAATGCTAATTGACAAAAGTGTACCCATACGAATTAGCAGTCATTGTTGTAATGCCGCACAGAAAACAGAAGTTTGTTAAATGATGGATGCCTTCCGTCCGCGTTAATATAAAGTAATAATTCTATTTACGGCTAAAATACGCAAGGTCGGTACATTTATGTAGAAAGTGAATACACTGAATTCAATGACAGAAAGATGTTTTTGTTTAAGCATTTGTAATTTTATAATAATTACATATCTATTAACAATATCGCAAGAAAGTACGTGCTGTGGCGGCAGCACCACTAGTTCTGTAAAGCTAGCTCTGTTCTAAGCAAAGAGAGCTTCGCCTGCGTTCTACGAAACAAGGTAAAAAATTCCCTTTAAGTATCATGGCTGTGACAACACGGACGTTTCGATCGGAAACATAGCAAACTGGTACCGCTGACGTCAAAAGGAAGTGGCGCGACAATAAACGAAACTCAGCGATTGAGTTCTCGGTGAGACTTTGTTACGCGAATATCTTGTCTGTGCACTTGCTACCCATAGTCAACTATATAACTGATCTGAGGTGCTACTTACCCTACTCAAGTTTCACCTACAATACACACGCGGTAATGTTTGAAGCCGTGTGAACCGCGAGTCTAGGACTTCGCACTTCTAAAGCACACTAATGACAGTTTTACTTTCTCGCCTTTACGAATGTAAGAAGAGAAAGAATTATAATCGTGCGCCGTAAAATGGAAAAAACTAATTGTCGGGTCCCTGGTCACGAAAAAGTGGGTAAATCCTGTAAATATAGTACAGTACACTAGCGGAACCCGACAGACATTCTGCACTTCATCTCCCTTCTCCTTCCCTTTACCTTCTCACACTCTGTCCCTGTCTGTCTCCGTCTTTCAGACCCTGTCTGACCTTCCCTTTCTCTGTCTGTCTATACAGGGTGATTTTTTTCTTTTGAGACAACTAAATATCTTGAAAACTAAGAATCGTATCAAGAAATGTTTCAAATAAAATTTGTTTACCTCAGAGGGGCCTATTGGATGATACCAATCTCGACCTGCCACCTTCCCCCCCCCCGGGGGTGGGACAACTTGCGAATTTCAAATGAGAACACTATTTTTATAGCGGATTCGGATTCCCATTCTCAAAACAAAAAACAAAAAAATGTTTGAAACATTTTTTGTTTTCCAGTAGATGGCGCTGCAATCGTAGAAAACACAATTTTTCGCAATTCTAGTGAAATTGCACCACGGGGTGAAAAAACATGGTGTTTTTAATAATCTTATCTAGTATTGATAAAAGTGAGCACCCCCAACCACTGATAGCGGGGGGGGGGGGTAACTTTTAAATTTCAAATTGCTATAACATCGGGGGTGCTTGTAATCACCATCGGGGTGTTTTAGGTGAGTCTCCTTGCCTCTCACCGTCGGGGTGCTTGATTTAAAATATCATTTTAACAAGTGATCAAAAACTTTTCTAGTTTTTTCCAAACTTTTTCAAACTCCCGTTTTCATGAATTCCAGGTTCACTGGAAACCCCGTTAATTGTTCTGATTTAATACACTACAATTGCAAAGCATTGCAGCTAATTTCATATAAAGGAGTTACACAAGGGACATTTGTCCCTGTTAGGCAATACTCTTGCATTGATATATGGCAGGTATATGAATTTCCTTGACTGCATTAGACCATAATTGTCTTCTCTGTAGGTTGTTTATTGAAGCAAACAGTTTCTATTTCACGAGGAAATTTATGTTTTTGTTCTGAAATGATGCATACATGCATATATGCAAAGCATACTGAAACTAAATTCATATTGCAACTACATATATTAAATGACTGATACTGAAACTAAATTCATATTGCAACTACATATATTAAATGAGATGTGGTAAGAATTCTGGAGACGAAGAGAACCAGGGCAGTTTGTGCTTCCCTCTCTACATGCGCATCAAATACGTTGTTTTTGATGACAAATAAATACAGTGTGGTCTTAAAAATATAACTGATTAAAGAATAAAGTACATAAAATTATAGTAAATTAATATTTAAGAAGGGTTAAAAATGAAAAATTATTAACATTTAAGAAATGCATTACAATGATAATACATACGAAAAACATTAATGTTGTATTTTAAAAATTTCAAATAATAACATTTCATCTACTGATGTTTTTTTTTTCCCAGAAACATAAACTCATATTCTAAATTTAATTACAATAATGTGTTATAACCATAATAAGGAAAAGAAAAGAAAACACCAACATACCTTAAACTTAGAAACCCCTTCACGAGTAATTTGTGACTGCTCAAGACTGGCTATCAGATGAATGGATGACACAGAAAACTCCTTCTCATTATTGAATCCATATGACAATGATCTCTGAGAGTTCATGTCGATCCATGAAATTACAGCTTGCAAAAAATCTGCCTATGAAATAATATTTTACAACTGAGATTGGACTATTTACCTACAAGTAGCAAGATGTTTGACATTTTAACTAAATAAGAAATAATGCATATAAGAAAAATTAATTATACAGTTATATTTCATGTGAAAGAATTAGCTTTACTTTCAGGAGATAACATTAAAACATTATATATACAAATCAACAAAAACATAATATAAAAGTTCATTTGAGAATTATTTTATACAATGTCAAAGGATTCAATTAAAATTTTAACTCTTTTTTTAATGATTAGATTAAAATAATTTTGAGAAAACAGAATTCAAACCTCTCATATCAAACAGAATGATTACACTACATTTGTAAACACATTATATCTCCTCCAAAGAAGTTATAATATTTTAAGATTTCTCTCATTCATTTTAAACATCGTCTCATCATTTTATCAGGGGAAACAGACACTAAAGGAATTTTCTGACATTTTTTCTACAGAAAGTAAGCATGTATAGTAACTACCAATTCTTTCCCTGAAAATTAAGACATTTTTGCTGTTCCTTTACTTCAACTTTACATTAACTTACTACATGCAACTTAATCCTTCCTTTAATTACATTTTCTCTTTGATATTATCATGAATGGGCTGTTACCATTGTTCTATGAGCATGAGGTAATTGTTGCCTGTCAACCAGAGCAAAACAATCTTTTGCACATTCTTTCAATTCACTAACAGGCACTATCATGCTGGCTGTTTCTCGGCATAAATCATCCAACATGTGGGCTTCATCAATGACTATTATTTCTCCCTTGAGTTCCATGTTCATCTATAAAATTAAACAGGCATAAATACAGAAAACTAAATTATTTCTCTGGTACAGATACATTTTTAAAAATTACTGTAATGAATCATTCAACCAAAACAAATTTTTGCAATTTATATACATACACTTTTGCGAACTAAAGGATCAATTAAGTAATTGACTGGACATAAAATTATATCTGCTGTGGTTATTAAATTTCGAGCAGCAAAATATGGACAGAATTTGTGTCTTCGACCAGCTTGCACTAAGTTATTAATGTCAACTACAGGTCCCACGTTAATAGCTTCCATTGCATCGTGAGTAGCATATCGTTTGCTATTTGAAAAGTAAAAGCATGTGGACTTCTGCAAAAGAAGAATGAATGACATTACGAAACACAAACTTCTCTTAAGCAAATTTTTAAGATAAAAGTGTCTGAATGTTTTCCATTGCATCCACAAATACTCTAGAGCATATCAAGATGAATTGATCAAATGTAGGTAACATTGATCTATCTCATAATTATACAGGATAATAATTTTTAATGAATAATGCACATGCAATCAAAAATACTGTTCATACTTACTGATGAACTCTCATCAATACGAAATCTATTTTCAGTCCAACTCGTATCCGTTAATGGAACATCATTTAATAATTGACGACACATATCTGTTCGATTAGGATACTTTTTAGTTCTGAATTCTTGATCATTAATACACGTAAATTCACGACTCGAAAGTACAACCACTCTGAAAGAAAAAAGGTTATACTTTTAAATACAGGTATAAACTTGTGTATTTTACTCATTGTTACAGATATCATTTGATTAGTCAATTAACATCTCTCCATTCAAACATCAGACAATTTTTATTATAATTTTATGAATTTTGGAGAGATCTGGCATTCTCTCACCCAAAGGATAGAGGAACAGTCAGGAAGTCTTCCAAGTAATTTTACACATAATTACTAAAAATCCGATGTTACATTTCTTAGAACAAATAATAGTTTCCCTTTCCTTGTGTTTCTTCAGAATGAAATACTGTGGTAGTTTTCCCTAAAATCATCATTATTATCAATTATTAAGGGGAAGACCTGATGTTCTGTTCATTCCAGTAATTTTTTAGTGATTACAAAGGTCTTCCTAGTCTTTATGTCTTTTCTTAGGGCAACCTCTTTCACTTGCTTCTGTTAGTCCTTATTTAAGGCCCTGCTTTGGTAGGTAGAATGATTCTACTCTTTTTATGTGATTTTGCAATTTCCTTTATACTTTACTTCATCCTAAATGAGGTTTTTTAAGTATCATTTTTTCTTATTTCCTCTTCTTTCTTAATTGCCATTTTTGTCCTATGATTTTTTTGTCTTTAAAATCTATTGGTTTGGATTTGTTGTGGATATTTTCAATCCATACCACTTAAATTTGTTTAGCCTGTGTGTTGTTATCTGATGTCCATCTGATGACATCTTACACACTTAGCCATTTGCATAAGGTATAAACTTGTCCCCATCTCATGATTACACTATTACTGCAGTGGTGGTGTCATCTAGTGTTCTAAAATCATTACATCACATTCACACAAACAAGTTTATATGTTTCTTCTTAGTGTGCTATTTAAATAATTATAAAAAAAAAAGACAACTGAAGTAAATACATACCTGGCATCACAATAATGGGTGCGCTTTATCTCATTTGCAACTTGTTCTAACTGCAGATGCGTTCTTGAAGCATAGAATATTTTGGGCACCCTGAAGAAAAGAAAGCATCTGGGTCATATAACTTTCATCATGTACCTATATTTTCAAGGATTTTGTCTAAAAAAGTGAGAATTAAAGACAAAAATCAATTATCTTCTAGAATTCTAAGTTAAAGTTCTCTCCTACTAGAAAGTGGGAAATACTGTTGTATGACAGAAAGTTTTGAAATATCATTTGTTTTGTTTTATTTTATTTGTTACTATGTTCATAGCAGTTGTATTAGAAACTTCTTTTTCATGAACTGAATTATTTCCATACAACTTAAACTTACTTTAAGAAACGTAGTAATACCCCCATAACAGTCATCCATGTGACTGGAATATGATCAGTACAGAAAAAATACATGTAAATCAAAATACATACTGCACTATATTATATTGAAGTACACAACAATGTATAAGAGTCAGCATCGAGAGTTCGAAGAAAAAAGAGGGAAAGGGGTTGGATATGAGGTCTTCTACTGTACTTCTATTGTTTTATTATCAAGATATACATAAATAAAAACTCTGTAACCAGACAAACTGTTACATAGTGTCACTTTCATTTCTGTCAGTAATATGTATAACCAGACAAACATATTTATGTCTAGAAGTGTTGTGTCCAGTAGTGCACAAGGGGGCTCAGTGATATTAATTACTTACGTATAAAAAGATAGGAATATATTAAAAAATGTAACCATAAATCATAAAACATGTTAAAAATACGGTGTTTTCCAATTTTATACACAAACGAAAGTCATTCAATGTATGTTTAAATATTATTGTTATATGTTGCTTTATGTTATAAATATTAACTGTAAGTCAAGAAATAAAATTATAAATTGTATTCAACATAAATAAATTTTTTGTAAATAAGAAAACATCATGTCAGCTGGACACTAAATCTGTAGTCCCTTTTAAAAGAAAAATCTAATATCAAATGGCTAATGTCTCTAAGACAAAAACCAAGTGAAATGCCAACAATACATGGAAAAATCAACTGAATATTAATCTTTTACAAAGAATTTAGATTTAATTAGTTATATATCATTTTATAATATATAAATAATAATTCAATAATATTTGAATTAAGTAAACTGATATGTCTGTATTATTAATGATGAGTGCACGGAAATGGTAATGGTTAATTGAAAACTTCAGAGGAGGAAAAACAGTTTGAGAAAATTTGAATTCGGCTTTTCCTCACATCAGTAAGACCTCTTATACAACATTAAGAAATAAAATAATTCAGCTGCAGAGAGAAATGGAACCAAATAGATTTAGAAAAGGAGAGTTAAGAGGAAGAATTCACAGCTGAATAGATATTTTTGGTAATTGAATATCTAATATGAAAGGCAGAGGAGGAAAGGAGAAGAATGAAACATATCTAATGGGGATTAGGAATAACCTAGCAGTTTGTGGTTTTGAAAACACAGCTATTATTGATAGTCTATGAGCTGGCAGACAAGAAATGAAAAGAGATGAGATGGATAAGATAGGGAGAGAGCAGAGGGTTGAGTAATGGAGAGGAGGGGAAGGTAGAACAAGAGAGGCGGAGAGGAGAGGAGAGGAGAGGAGAGGAGAGAGATAGAGGGGGCGGGAGAAGGAGGGAAACGTACTTGATGGGCGCTCTTGCGCGCGGCACGGACAGGCGGCGCGTGGGGCCGTACTCGCCGCCCGCAGTGGGCTCCCGCGTGCGGCCGCGCAGTACCGAGCGCATGCCCTCGCGAGTAATGCGCGCGCCGAAGTGCCAGGGCGCGTCCTCGCCCTCGTCGTCGTCCTCGTCCCTGTCCCCCGCGCCGCCCCAGAACGCCTGCGACAGCACCTCCTGCGGAGCCTGGCTGCTTTCGGACTCCGTCTGCGACTCTTCGGAGTCATTCGAGTTCTCCGATTCGCTCACCAGGTCGATCACCTCCTGTTTCGCTTTCGGCGACATGTTCTCCGACTTCCTTGGCGGTCCTTCGTCCGATTCCTCAGCAGAGAAGATGTCACCACTGCCCCACGACGAAGGCAATCGTTTCAACTCCCGTTCTGTAAGGTAGTGCAAAGGAGCCAATGAGAGGATTGGGAAGTACAAACATTAGTTGTGTAAAAGTTGAAAAATAATACTCTTACTTGGACCATTTCCTTCAAAAAAATAAAATAATCTTTATACATTACTCATTTTATTTTCACAACTAACCGGATATATCGTTTATCCGACATGCTTTCATATTCAACAATTCCATTTCAGATAAGCTGACATTCACAATGCAGCTAAAAGTGAAAATCTATGTTATGGATAAGAATGGATTTTCAAGTAAATACAATTTTTTACAGGAACATAGATACTCTGCTTTGATTTTTTCTATGACTTTGCTTAGACATTCTGAATAGTTACATACCATTCATTTTACTGTATTTGTACACGTTTCAATTAACATTTGAATATTTACGAGTAGAACACGAAGTCTCAAATGATGAGTTCTAATTAAATGTTCCGGTAATTTATTTTCTGTTACACTTGGCAATGTAATACTGCACTTTTATGACCTCCCGATCTTCGCTGCGTGTGACTCTTAGTCCCTGCTTCTCGGGATCCGCGTAGGATGAACGGATGTTCGCGAAGCAGAAGTAGTATATCCTTATTCGTGTTTCATTCAACAAGTAAACTACTATAATGCCAAAATTTTCATAGAGTGTCCATCTTATCGCGCTTCCTGCATCCCCACGGAGATACATCTCTGTCTCGCGACATTCGGAACCTATCAGTATTAGCTCTGCTTTACGTTCACGTGTACGTGCACACCGGCTCCTCGTAATCACCATTGCCAACACTTGCATGTATTTAACATTTTGAATAACAATCTTAATGTGAACTAATGTGTTCTGGGGTAAACTGGTATGGATAAGTGTGGACTGGTGAGAGAGCAGACAATGCCAAAAACCGCGGTGATAACGAAAGACTTAGTGCTTACACGTAGGTAATACATTCGCGAGAACCGTAATGAATGCGAGTATCGAAGTTCAGTAGTGACTCGAGTACACTGGTGTTTGTGAAAATTGGAACGCCAAGTAGGAGAGCACACAATGAAGTTTATTTCACAGATTAGGAATATCCAATATTAAAATGATTACAATTACAGAACTGTACCTTCTTTTTGACCTTGAGTATTTAGTACGGTGTGAAGCCGCTACGCACTGCTATTACAGTCTCTAGACGTCGTGGCATAGATTCTAAGAGACCTTGGATATGCTGTTGGGAACACACTTCTTGCTCTTTCTATACGTGTCCACAAAGCTGTGACTGCAGGAGCACCAGAACTAATAAGTTGAAGATCGTTGTTATTCCAGACATGTTCTATGGGTGATACATCAGGCCAACGTGCAGACCAGGGAAGCAATGGTTCCCGTTGTTCTTCGCAGAAAGCTTGCACATTCCTCGCCACCTGTTGTCGGGCATTGTCCTACTGAAATATGGCATATGCTTGCGGGACGGGCAGTACCTTAGGCTCTAAAACCTCCCTAATGAAGCGGTTGCTGTTCAGATTGCCCAGAAATGGCGCCCCAATCCATCATACATAGCGTTTGTCCGCAATGGCGCGGAGCGTCGCAGGCTGGCAAATTGCGATTACAATGGTCGCGTAGAACACGTACGCGGCTATCGCTGTACCACAAATTGAAGCGGGACTCGTCCGAAAACCCTACATTTTGCCACTCAGCTCACCAGTGAACACGTTCATGTGACCATTGCTGACAGAGGTGTTGGTGATTTCCGGCCAACGGAATTCAACGCAGTGGAATGCATGCCACTAGTCCAACCCTCAAGAGATGGCGTCGAACCATCGACGCCATCAAGACATGCCAACACCCGTTGCAGTGCTCCAAAGTCAAGCCAACACAGTGGACAACGCCTTTCTGTCGGTTACGGTCATGCAGGCAAGATGGCGGTCATCTCGCGATTGTGTGGTCCACTACCCGTTCGTCGCTGTGTATGACCCTCCTCTTCTCATTGGTTCCAAACACGCATCACTGCCGTAGTAGCGTGCCTCGTTTGAGCCGCAATGTCACGACAAACCCGAATGTCTGGAGAGCCGATCATTCTACCCCATTCAAACTCGCTCAGAAGATGATTTTGCGCCCTTTGGCGTTGACGAGGCTCACCGACACGAGTTTGCACGTTTTCACGTCGTTTGACGGCTCTACACCCGACCGAGTATGGCGTAACACTGGCCTGACCTGTCACAGAAAGGAGGGCGCTACTAGGCCATGCACTAAGCAATTTAAATCAGTTCTTATGGACACAAGTGTTCTACAAATCTGCTGATTTTTACATGATTCCGACCATTACTTCTTGGTGTTGCAATTTTCACAAACAGCAGTGTATATTGTACTGCGCATGCTATGACAAAAAGGTTTCAACATAACGCTTTCACGTCACGCAGCACATCTCAATAGCAAAATTAAAGCTAAATAAGAAGACAACTTCACTTAATGGTCAATCAAACTTTTTTAAAATGTTTCGAACATTAAAGCCGATTCACAAAATCAACGACCCCCAATTCAAGTTTCTTAGAAAAATACACAAACAAAACAATTCTTGATGAAAGCACACCCACAAAATCTTTTCAGCGAGTGTTTTAGAGCTTTCGCAGTTTCCCGCACCCAAGTCGTCACTTCGTTCTGTCCGATACATGCACTTCTTCCCGGAATCTGAATGTCGTCGCTTTGCATATAGCGTATCCCCAAGTATCCCGTGCGTGAAATATTTTCTTTTAACATGGGAGACGACCTTCGAATCGACGAAGAGAGCTTCGAATCATGCACTTTTAAGGGGAACAGCGTGGATACAACGCTTTGGTATGCGAGGGGAGCGTCCACTTCACCGAGAGCAGCAACTGACGGGCACATAATACCAGATGTTTAGATGTATACCCATTTTTCGATGGTTTTACGGCTTTCTTGAGCAGTGTGAGGAGGTGCGTTGTTTTGCTGGAGAATCACACCTCTCGTCTGATATTCCATACGTTCTCTCATGGGTTGCTTTACCTTGTTCAAAAGCATATCTTAGCAATATTGGCTGTTTATTATATGCTGTGCTTCGACATAATCACGAAAAGACGCCCCTACAGAGTCCCCCAATAGTCAACGTGACTTTTCCTGATGATGCTGCCAAAACGGTGTTTGTCAGTCACTAAGTATCGACCACTTTTGAACTGTTCTACCCACTTGTCAAAATCCTCGCGGTTCTTACACCTTCAGCAAGTGCAAAACATATCACAGAACGTTGTTCAAACAATGTGGAATTTTCAAGTGGTCTCGCCATCGTTCACCTTAATTTTGTGGTTATTGACACAATGCTGATGCTCCAGATGGTCCGGGCTCATACCAGTGATGCCATCTAAAGTCCTAAAATTACCAAACTAATCCTATCCACTGTTTTTTCTGTAGACCAATTCGTCGCTTAAGTATTAAATGATCTATGTAGTATTCGATTCTATCAATTACATCTCTGCTTATATTCATTATCTCTTTTATTTATTCATTTGGGATATGTTTTAATATGGAGAACTTGCACCTTCTCATAACTAACTACAATGTAGGTAAATTCATTCAACAGATGCTTCATAAATTCATTTTTTAAACTTCTTTCTTTCACCTTTCGTCCACATTATTCTATTTATTTCCTTGACAGCCCTTCGACCTTGATGTATTCAAGTTTCAATATTTGACTCTCAGTTGGACTCAGTGTTGAAAAAAGCCCTGAGATATTTAAAGTCAAGGCATGCTTTAATCACGTTTCCTTCAATACCCAAATTTCCCATTCCTGACGCTATGGGTTAGTATTGCCTTGTCAACATTATTGTCCAGCCCCATATCTCGTACTCGTCTTTGAGGTAACTCATACAACTGACATCTTTCCGCAGCATGGTTGAGAGAAATACCGCTAGTCGATGGTAGGTCGGCGCTGGATCTCGCCATCCAGCAGATCACCGCCACCTCCCGGCGAAAAATGCACTACTCCTACGGAACTAATGACCTCAGCAGTTGACGCACTCTGAATCACTAACAACCAACCTTGTCCGCAGGAATGATAACTTGATCATTCTCAAACATAAATGTTTGCACGTATAGCGCCACGTTGGCAACCCTGAGTGGGAAATGGACGAAGAAGCCTCGCGTACCTGAGAACTGAAGCTAGAAGCCAAAGCGATGGGGTGGCAGATATTTTTAGAGTCAGATGGACGCCGGCATGACCTGCAGTAAGTGTTACGTGATTGTATGCCTCCCTCCCAGGCTCAGCGATAGTTAGGCGGGGATGAGTCGACGAGTATAAATTGGGCCGACTCGCTCACTCCGGCGGGGTTTGTTCGTGTAAACCTTGTGGTCTGCGCAAAATTCACGCCCAGGCTGGTGCGTTGTACGGGTGACGAAGATCACATGAGTGGCGCGTAGGATCGTGCACTCGAGGAGGGGCCTCTCTTATAAATGAGGTGTATCTGCACACCACAGTAAATGTGGTGTACGATCGTGGCTGGCGGTCGGGAAATACCGGAATGTGTGTATGGGGTAGATCAATACTGTAACGTTTCTTGGCGGTGAATTAAATCACACGTAATATTTAACAAAGATGTTTATTTGTAAACAATGATACACTAAAATACTTGATTTATTTACAGATAGGTTGCACAGTCCTTGCATTCTTCACTCGGTGATTTCCTTACGCACGACTCACTTCTCTTAATTATTTATTTACACTGTTCACTCCTATTGATTATTTATTTACACTTCATTTCATGTACACTGTCGCACAGTCCGAACACCTACTTCTGCCCGATGCACTGTCCACAATTCACTGAGGCTGACCACAATTCACGGCGCTGATCTGGGTCCACTGCACTACTGTTCACCGCGATGTACACTTCACAACTCAGCTTCCACTTCAGACTGACTTAGGCTGCATTCTTACCGACTACATACACTGACTGACTGGTCGGTAGCGGCGAATTTATACCTGGCCGGCGCCCGCCTCAAGCCATCGGGAACTTGCTCCACATCTCTAAGCGTCTCGCGAATAAACCGGAACCGTCCAGTTCGGGGGGCGCCAGCAAATGACGCAATCCACGCAGTGAATTCCGGCAGGTGATGCAATATTTGTTACAATACATGTGTACATTTTGTAAATAAAACAGTATATACTCTTTAATTGTGTGCACTTACTTTCACGACGCCTTACAGATAAGATTCGTTTTTTTCACTCACATATATTTACATATTCTCGTCCATTGTCATAGAGCAACATCAATGTAAATCTTGCATAGCATTGGTGACAGATTGCAACCATGTAACAGCCCTTTCGTGGTCTTGAAGATGTCCAAGGTGGTGTTTCCAATTTTTGTGGCTGATGTATCATTGTATAGATCGTATTCTTACGTAAATGACATGTATTCCTAATTACTCCCTTGGCAAACAATTTTGGAAGTAAACTCTGGGAACAGTATCAAATTCTTTCTTCAGGTCCACTAAAAACAGGTGTATTTCCAATTCTTTTATGTGCCGCTTATCTGGCAGCTGGCTCAATCAGAAAATACTGTCTGTACATGGTCTGCCATATCGAAAACCACTCAGTTCTTACACCTTGCACCATTCCATTTCAATTAGTTTCTTTACAATGCGCCCATACAGCTTTCCAATGATACTGGTAATGCTAATCCTTCGTATTTGTCAAAGATATTCGTATTACATCTCTCGTAGATAGCCGTTATATCAAAGCGCAATTTCATTCAATTGGCATGCTATCTCCTCGAAGTCATTTATTAAAAACGCTTGTAAATATTTCCTTTACTTCCACTGGACTATGTTTCATCAACACAAAAGGAATGCCTCCAGGGCCAGAATCTATGCGATTTATAAGCTATTTTTAGGCTGATTCAGTTTTTCCCCAAATTTATGTTTGGTGCCATCTCCGTGCTATTCCACATAACTCTAGTATATCCCCTTCAAAATCATAATTTCCAATCGTCAATTGATATCAGAGAGACTTTTCCTCTTTCTTGAATAATTTGGCGTGCCGATGTCACGATTCCCTTGGCTTCTCTTCCTCTATTGCCTCCTATTACACACTCAATTTTCCCCGACTTACATACTCGTAGCCACATTACATCCTTTACTAAATGTACTTTTTTACATCATAATTTCACGTAAGTTCTTCTGTCTTCTTGTGACCAAGCGCGTAAACATATTCCATACACACGTTTTTACTTTCTTGCTACTACTTACGCAGTATTGAGTAACTATTGTAATGCTGCGGGGGAAAACGGCGATTTTCGCCAGAAACACTCTTACTGCCGGCCCCTGATAACGAAAAAGTGGATAAATATTGGCCCTATGTATAGCAAGAATTTGAAACCGATATTTTAATTTTGGGGGCGACTTCATATGAAGCATTCGGATATTTTGAGAAAGGAAAAAAAGCTCCGAATGTCTTGAATAATGTTTATTATAGATAGCGCAATGGACGCTTAAAAGAATGGCGCCAATCTAATTTTTGTTGAACTCTCCGTTTTTTCGCAAAATGAAAAAAGGAAAGAAATCTTTAAAAGAACAATTTTAAAAATAAGCTCATTAAAAATTTCATGTACATATTGTTAAGAATATTGCGGTCACCTGCCCGAAATTCGCTGCGCGTGGATTGCGTCATCTGCCGGCGCCCTTCCCTCCCCCCCGAACTAAGACAGTTCCGGACTATCCGCCGAGCGCGCGGGAAATCGCCGAGAATATGCCGGGTGCCTGGAGACATCAGCGCCGGGCAGGTATAAATGCGCCGCTTGCCGGGGCCGCGAGTCAGTTAGATAGAAGACGTGAGTAGAAGTCAGTGGTTTGTAAGACGTCAGTGGAGTAGCAGAGAAGCGTCAGTCCGTCAGTGTTGTCCGAAGTGGGCGCTGTGCTTGTGAAATGTGCATTGCGGTGAAGAGTGGTGCAGGCGGTTGAAACAGCAGTCAGCAGTCTGAAGTCTGGCAGATGGAAAGCTGAGCTGTGAAGGTGCATCGCGGTAAGCGTGGTGGCAGTGGGGAAACAGCAGTCAGCAGTGTGAAAGTCTGCAGTGGAAGCTGAGCTGTGAAGTGGGCATCGCGCGTAAACAGGCAGGTGCAGTGGGACCTGCTTCGTGCGCAGTGAAGTGTGGTCTGCGCAAGGAATTGTGGTCTGCGCAGGGAATTGTGTCTGTGCATGGGATTGCGGTTCAGTGCAGTGGACGAGGACAGAGATAATCGGATGGTGATACTTAAGAAGAAGAGACAGTATAATAAATAGGCGTTTGTAGAATAGTGAACTGTGTAAATAAATCATCAAGGCGGACGTCGTGGTGTAAAGAAAAATAAATTAAGGTGTAATATATTCTGTAAATAGACAGTAGATTTTAAGTGTATAAATTGTTATCCCGGAATAAAACGTAATTGTTTAAATATTGTGTTGGTTTCAATTCACCACGGAGGAACGTTACAATATGTTTAAAAAAAACTAGTTGTTTTCGTGAAATTACTGTCTCGAATTAATGAAATAGTATATACGATTACTAGTGTCCCACCTACTACGGATCATAAGAAAAATCCTCACAGAACAGGAATGGATCAAAAGGATACAACAAATAATTCTTTTAAATTTAATTATAATGTACTGAAAATCAGATTTTCACTCTATTCCTGAATTTGTATTCTCAATGAATTGATATATGTATTTTCAAGCAATCAGCAAAACCTTGATTTAAATTTACCTAATTAGGTTTTCTAACACGATTAAAATGCATTCGAAAGAAAAATTGAAAAACGTGAGTAAAATATGTTTGTAAGAACTTTTATTTATCTGTAATTTTATATTACCCCATACGCTGCCTTGAGCAACAATGCAGCAATGGATATTTTTTAGAAGTTCATTGTTGAACGGCGACATGATAGTAAAGATAAGCAGTTTTTATTTACGTTTGAGTTACCATGTCTCTATGTTCAATAAAATAGTATATTGAAGTTTATTAAAGTCAGGAGAATGTGTATAAAGATATGCATACGGTAATGTTATTATAATTTCGAATGCATTCTTAATGCGATTGGATTCCTAATGCGGATGGCCTTTAGTTTCGGAAGTTTAATTTATAAGTGAAATTATTCTTGCTTGCCTATATGATGTGCTGCAAATAATCCGAGAAAGTTGTGCCGCTGTAGCATTACTAGTTTTCTTTGTATTGCCTCCTGGACATTATCGGTAACTCATAATTCATTTTTCCTATACGTATCTGCCTCCATTCTTCCCAGAGTTTTGAAAGCTACGTCATGAACACACTGTTTTAACCACTCAAACTGTTCGTTTGTTGAACCGTCCTTGAACTTTCCCAGGAAATCTAAGCTTATTTACGAAACTAACAGTACCATCTTTTCACCATCAGTACCATCTTAATAGTTCAATATTATATATAGAAACAATCTAATTTTTGCTATCTTTGTCTACTAGAAGCTACTCAAAATATTCGAGAATTTCACTGCAAACATCAGAAAACTATACTTACGTCCTAAGTCCTCCGTCACCTTGGGCATGTACTCGTATGCAACGATGCCAGCGTTGTTCCCATTTTTGGAAACATTCCTGGAAGTCCGCAGGTTGAAGGATGATTAGGACCCGTTGCAATCTACTGGGATGTCTTCTATGAAATCGTCGACCTTTCAATGCAATTTGCATTTTCGGGAAGGTTGGGGAACCGTTGCCATGCTATTTTGGGGGCAGGAATTCCTTCACAACGATCGATACGTGCGCGGGTGCGTTGTGCACCAGCCAGTCTTTCTTTTCCCACAATTCTGGTTGTTTGCGCCGAACGTTTTCCCTCAGTCGCCTCTAATCCTCGCAGTAAAACTGCCCATTGTCAGTCTGAACAGAGGGAACAAACTCCTTATTCATAATTCATGCACTCTTATGATAATTTCTGGTGTTGTGCCTTCCTTGAAGCGCTCGAACCAATCAAATTTCCTTGCTTCACTCAGCGCACTCTCACCAAATGCATCTGTCAGCATACGGTGGGTTTCAGCTGCAGTTTTCAATTTGAAACAGAATTTGAAGCAAATCAATTGCTCCTTCCCGTTATCCATTTGTGAATTCGCAGAAGCACTGATACAGACGCTGACACGCGCCATTACTATTCACAACTGAATGCGCCAAAAATTACGCAACTTTAGCATTGCAGTAACTAAAACAAGTACCTAGATATATATATCTAGCGTCGCAATGTCGTACTGCTACTGGTTTCACTGGTGCAATGAAATTCTCGAATATTGTGGGTAGCACTTCGTATTTGCACGACCTCGGTAGGTTTGATGTAGTTATATACTAAGGCAAGACGAAGAAGGAAACTGCCCTATTAACCCAAACTCTTCTCTCCGATAGGTCCATACGTTACACTCCCATATAAATCGCTGCCTTAAGATAATATAGTCGATTATGTAATTGCACCAAGGAAATAGGCGAATTGTTTCAAAGTTGGCCGGTCGGTTCCACATCGGAAAACATGTCAGATTCAGACAGCGCACCGTGCGCCCACAGAAAGCGTGCGCTTCACCCCTTTCCGTCCCATTATAAAAGGGCATCTTCTGGCGCAGAGCAGGTTCTGTCGCTCGTGGATTTGCTAAGGTGTAATCTGCCGCGGAGGCGGATTTGGTAGTAATACCAGCGGCTGAATGCGTTCGAGAGGGGCCGCATCGTTGGACTCCGTGAAGCCGATTGCCCATTGCGACGCATAACGCGCAAAATGTATAGTGCAGATGTTACCTTTGCACGATGTTTGCAGCAGTGGATTCAAACGGTCGCGTGCCTTTGACGGGAAACGTCTGGAGAGCCCCGAGACTCCATAAGGAAGAACAAGAAGGTTGTCCGATAGGCTGTGAATGAGCGGATGTCCCTTTCGGACATTCGGCACGCAGTAGGACCCACAATGAGACATCCCGTACCCGGCCGCACCATTGCCAGGCGTCTAAAAAGCGCGAGATTACGCTCATGTCGGCCATGCACACGACTGCCCAGAATTGTTCGCCAACGGAAGTAAAGGTTGCAACGGTGTAGTATCAGGGTGGCCTCGCCGGATGTAGACCGGCAGCGAGTGGTGTTCAGCGATGAATCACGCTTCTGACTGGGTGGCGATGACCCGAAAATCCGCTGGTCAGAGAGGACGCACCCTCGCAAACGTCAAATGACACGGTTTATTTTCGAAAGCCAAACATCTCGAACACGTGTCGTGATGTGGGGTGCGATTGCGTACAACGCGAAGTCACCTCTGGTCTTCATTTCAGGCTCATTAACGACACGCAGCTGTGTGTAGGAGTACAACGCCCAGTTGCTCTAACGTTCTTGGATTCATTCTCCGGAGCAATGTTCCAGCAGGACAACATCCGACCGCATCCACAGCAGCCATCGCTAGGAACTGCCTGAAAGCCACTTGTACCATTCCATGGCCCGCAGCATTTCCAGTCCTTCCCTAGTTAACACACGCAGGATGCAATGGAACGCTCCCTGGAGAACGCACCCGCCCTCGCAATATTCAAAGGCATTTCCAAAGGCAAAGTCCATAAAAGGCATGGGACGGCCTATCGCAGGATGCCATCCGACACCTCTATAACTATGTCGCGACGCCTTCTGACCCTTTTCATCGCCTCAGTTCATGTGCAGACATCCAGCCTAAATTTTTTAATTTGTTGAAATTCTTCGTCCCGTTTGGTGCCAATGACTTAAATGATCGGAAAATTATTGTCCTGTATCGTTCCAGAAAACCTTACTTGAAACATGTTTTTGGAGTTTTTAAATACGAGACGAAATAAAACTATTAAGTTCCAGTTGATGAAACTACTATCGTTGAAGGGGAATGTATTGAAATACTATTGTAGGAAAAACATGCCCTGAATCTCCTTCGACACCTCGTCTAAGGACTTGTGAAGTTTCACTAAAATTCAACCAAGTCACAACTGTCAGATTTTTCAAAGATCCGATGAGTCTGCTTTGGCATAGTTGTCTCACTCGTAAACATATGTCGTTTTTAACTGAGCCTGATCCTTGCACACTGAAGAATGAAAGTGAGAGAACATTAAAGGACTTCTACTCAAAGGCGATTCATCTTACTTGCGTAGAACATGGTCTTCTTTGAGTAGCAGAAACTATTTTATATTACTTTTCTGATGTTGATTCTTCGATATCGGCTATTGAAGGATTATTTTTGAAAGCACCAAACAGAGTCAATTATTCTAAACTGAATTTCACACCATTCAAATTACACGACAGTTCTCTTGATTGAAAGCTGCTAAATATTGTTAAAATTTTCAGCAAATAAAATATATTTTATTGAAAATGCACTCAAATTCACCTACGACACAACAAGAAGCAAAATCTTTAATTAATTACTCTAGTTTGGGAAGCAATTTGGCTTACATTTTGGCACATTCAATTTCTGTGCTATCAGAAAACATGAGACTCAAGTTAGCCGTTAGTAGTTAGTACCAGCATTATTTATGGTATATTACCAAATTAACTGTTGTAAAAGGAGAAAACGCAGAAAAAGAAACTGCAGGAGTCATTGAAGAAAAATCCAGGGGGGAGATCCATGAAAATAATCACCAGCTTTCTTATGGAAGGGAACGTCACCTGAACACTGGAACAAGAATAGGACCCAAAGGAGGAATCAAAATTCAAGTACGGCACTCCTTCTGTAGATGTGGAACGGCTGTTCTACGAATTATGCCATCAATCGATTTTCAGTACCAAGGACTCCCAAAACACGGATTCTGACTAACACGTGTCAGAGGAAGGAACTTACAATCTATCAAAAACATTTATCTGCTTTTTCGATATCAGAGCCCGGAATTTTTCTAACGAAAATTCCCCGTTTTCCAGAGTACGATTACAATTCTCTTCTTACGAAGTAAGTGCGGGTTTCATTTGACCATAATGGTGTAAGAAAATAGATTCCATTTGGGAGCCCCCGGAAAAGTGGCTAAAATCCCTTGTTTTCGAGTTATGACGAAATTGCATCATAACGAGTCTTGTGCGTTTGCTTTCCCGCGAGCCTTTATATGCAGACTTCTATTTTCTCCTCTTCAATACGTATGATGCAAGCCAAACGTATAAATGTATGACGGCGATGCAAATATGTATGAATGGATAAAATAATAAATTTATTTTATAGAAAATATTGTTGGATACAAAACTGTGATCAGTGATGGAATTGGAGTCTATCACGTCTATTGCTATCGAATGTTATGAGAAAACTCAATGCGCAAGCAGTGCTGCGGCGATGAGAGGGAAAGAATGCTTACCATCGGGTACGGCCATATCTTCTATGTCTGTTAGGGGTCGGCCACAAGGAGACCGTGCAGGTCCTACAGTGGCTGAGAAGTCAGGGTCTTGACGATCATCAGCACTATCGCCCACGCACGACGTGGAACAGCAGGGACCATCGCCTGAAACAGCCAGACCAGCATAACAGGGACTTCTTCCCTTAGTTATGATGAATACATGGAACAATAATCATCCTCAGGATTGTTAGTGCAATTTATTTACAAAGAAACAAGGACAGACAAATACAAATTCCTGAATAGAACACGTTCATTGGCGTGGTCATACAAACGATAAGGCGGCCTCGGTGATGCCGTAGGCGCAAGGGCGGAGAGTGGTGGCGCGTACTAGCGCGGCAAGACATTGCCAAGCCACAGTCACGAGAGTGCGTGCCTACACGTCACTCGTCGAAGTGACAGTGCGACAAAGCACGCGAGGTTCACCCACATGGAACATCTCGCGCTCCTCCACTCCCTTATCATAGGGCAGGCCGCGGAGCGTGTCCGCTACAACGCCATCTGGCGGCTTCTCTCGCCACTTTATTTGTGGGCCTATTGGTGTCCCCGATACATGTTGAAAATTGTCGTTTCTGAACAAAATCGAGTCGGGACAGAAGAACCGAGTAATGTTCACTTTAGAAGATAGTCTACAGACGGCTGGACGTTCTGAGAAAACACTTTTCAGTACTCGTATCAGAGTACTCCAAATCATTACCGTTAAAATTTCGACATTGATTTTCCTTAGCATTACGTAACGTTCCGTATACTGTACCATCTTCCGTACGTAGGCAAACGTGAAAGTAAAAATTTCTCTCTTCAATACTGTCATTATAGACGACAATATCAGAGACAGTATGCCCAGACTGAAAATTACACACGATCCCGTGACAAAAATGCTTAGACGAGAGAACAGGACACTGATCCCACTAGGACTATACACTGTGGAGACGAATAGACAAGAAATGACTGACATAAAGGCAAAATTAATTCATATTGACTATTACAAAGTAGCACTTGAAGACTACAAACTGACGGACAAAATTTCACAGTGCAAAATCTGCCACATTCTGTATGATACTAAAGCCTATTGTGGACGACCTCGACATGAGCCCACTGCGCAGCATCCCCCCTTCAGAACTCCGCCCCTCCCAAACAAGCACTGACCGATTCTTTGTCCCAACCTGTGCCAATTGCAAAGACTCTCACCATGCCTACAGCCCTACCGGTGCAATCATCACCAAAGCCAGATCCTTCCGACAAGAACAAATTATGAAAACCTAAAACCCCACCCAACTTTCTCAACTCAAACATTCCCTCCCCTAAGACCCCAAAACCTGTCCTACACCTCAGCCACAAACCCATTCCAATCCAGTCCTGTACAACAACCCACGCCATCGACAGCACACAATATCCAAGACCTCATCTCTCTCCTCAGTAACCCATTAGCCAAGGAAATTACCCAAAACCTTCCAATCTTCCTACAGACCCTAAAAGGCCCAGACAACATAACAAACCTCATAACTGCAGCAATCAAACTGATCGAAATGCTCAATTAAAATGGCTCCCCCTCGTCCTATCCCTGTCGTCGTGCAACGTGGGAGGCGGTATAACACGAAAGAAACCTATCTTCACCCAATTCCTCAATGACTATTCCATTGGGATTCTGTTACTACAAGAGACATGGCTGACACCTGACAAACCCTTCTCCATCCCCAACTATATAACTATCCTAACAGATAGAATCTCAGGCCTACATGGCGGCACGGCAATTCTCACCCGACGCTCTATCCTTCACACTCCTTACTCACTGCTTCAAACAACAGTTCTCGAGTGCTCTGCCATCATCATCGGAACTACCTCAACACCGATCATAATAATACCCTGCTATAAGCAATCTAGAATCCCACTAGCCAGATCCGACCTTGACATCCTCAACAACAATCCCTACCCATTTATCATCTCCTCAGACCTCAATAGCAAAGACATCGACAAAACCATAACACACCTCACCTACCTGATCAATCATAACAGAATAGCACCACCTACTCCAAGAAAAAAACACCCCACCCTTCCTGACGAAATACTAACAATGATCAGACACAAACGATAACGTCACTATTACAAATACAGACGAGACGATGGCAAGAAATTACTAAAACAAATACAAAGTTGAATACATTCTTTACGGCAACGACAAGAGACATAAATAAAACTTACTGACGGACAGCAGCAGCCCCAACAGTTTAAATAAGTAATCAGGCAGTGCGCATTTCCCACACCCGTATATCCCCCATCCCAATCAATAACACCCCAACCTTTGATCCCCAAATAATCAATAACACCCTCACCCAATCCCTTGCCGTACGCTTCCTACCTCCCAATATTCCATATCGCAATGTTATCCTCAATTACCTCAAGATCCTCTCAATCCCTCCCGACCCACAAACCTGCACAACGAATGACGTAGAACTAGGACAAATACTTCAAACGATTGGCTGTACTAAGACCCCAGGACCAGATGGACTCTTCCCAACCCAACTAAAGAACATTGCCAGGAATACCATTGTCCTAAGTACCCTTATCGAAAACTCCTGCCTCAAATTATCGTATTTCTCAACCGCCTGGAAGACCGTCCAATGATATGATTCTTAAACATGGCAAGGATCATCGACTCCCCTCAATCTACCGGCCTATTAAATAAATGTCTTTATTGATGGCGAGGGTCAGGCCATTTAGCCTGCTCTTCCGCCTGACCATATTAGCTTTCTTTCAATCCTAAGTAAAAACCTTCAAACGTCCTTCTCCTATCTCCCAATTATAATAAATAACACCCCCATCCCCTGGACCGACGAAGTCAAATACCTACGCCTAACCCTTTCCCAACGACTCTTCTGGTCTAACCATATCCCTGAAATAACCATCAGAACTAATCGTATCACTGGAGGGCTGAATCCCATCCTTACTCATCCAACGTTTCCAGTAAAAAACGTCGACGCCATGATATATACTCGTACATCCGACCTGTCTTCTTCTATCCTACGCTCATCCCATCGGATTTGCCACTTCCCAAATAAATCGAATATAAATAACACCCGCAGAAAACCGTTTATTTATTTACGTAGAAACGGTTAAAAGCTGTGTGTGACGTGATATGGGGACAAGTTAAATTGAAGTTACATTTATGCCCAGAAGCAAAACAAGGGTCCATCTCAGAATTTGCTCAAGGATCAGGAAACTAGATGATGAAAACTTGATCGAGATGGGGGACATTGACCCTGAGGCTGAAGTACAATACTTGTTACAGGTTCTTTACAATTATACAATCCAAATGGTAAATAATACATTAAATGCATTGTTAAAAAATATTACTTTCTGCTCGGTATAGTTTCTAATGTATGAAACATTGTGCAGCAGAACATATTTACTTCAGACGGAAACTTTTGTATCGAATTTATCGTTTAATTTCATTCTGCAAGGTTGTTTGTAAATAATATACATTATTATACGTGAATTTTTTGTCGTGAGGCTGTTGATGTTACTGATGAATATGGTTACTACGTCGAGTGTTGTAGTTATAGACAACGGCCTTTGCTGAAAATATATTCCCGCCCTTAAGTAAGTCATTTTTGACAGAAACCACTGATTCATATTTGAAGAGACAAGGTAAGATACCAACAAGGATCATGTCGGTGGGATTTGCTTAATATTCGTACGATTCTTTTTTGTAATCTAAAAGTCTTGGAGCTATTAGATGTATTTCCCCAGAATATTATGCCATATCTCAGGTGGGAATGAACATTCGCGAAATATCCACAACGTGCACATTGGAGGCTGACTGAACTTGAAAGAATTCTCAAAGCGTAGCATAAAGAACTAAATTTAGTATTCAATTCATTTACATGGACGTTCCATTTAAGGTTTGACTGAATTGAAAGATCTAAACATTTTGTTACCTTAACATCAGTCAATGGCACACGGTTCATTTTCAATGGAGTACAGAGCTGTTTATTTGAAATGGAAAACTGCATCTAAACGTTTTCATTTCATTTACTATTAATTTGTTATTACAGAACCAATTTAAAATATCTGATATTGTACTATACATATACAAATATCTGATATTGTCCTCCCCACCATATTCCACCCAGCCATATACACCTTCAACTCCCTACATCCTTACATACCTACATCACTCATAAATAGCATGCATAAGAAAATATATCAATATTCCGAAACCTAATCCTACCCCATCACCCATCTTCCGAAACTCACTCCGATCAACCCGAAAACAACACCCACTCGACATCCTTTAAATCTCTCTCCTTGTCACTTCAGCCAGAGGGTACACTTGAAGAAGCCACGTACAAAAATGCATTCGAGATGCTCCCTCTTCTGTTTGCACGTATTGTACATTACAAAATTTGTAAGGGTGCAATCCTTCATTGTAAAACAAAAACAACCAACCGACCAGAGCTTTCTAAAGTGGTTGATGGATTTTCTTCGGTTTCTCTTACAAGAAAGAAAGTTCCTCCTTTCGAATGTGGACTGACTGATTTTAGCTCAGAGCATAGCCTCATATTGCCGCTGACTGTAGCGACTGTGAAAAGATGTCTTACGGCTCTGTTCGGCAGGTGGCGGATTTTCGGCTCTACCTATACCGCCAGCAACATTCATTTGATGTTGGCAGAATAATGCTACCGGACGGGAGCTTTGATCCATGGTTTCTCCGATTAATACCAAGAGAATGCCGAATCACTAACCGCGCGATCTTTCCTTCATCTTTCTAGTTCTATCCTTACTTACACTTTCAAGCAACAAGGAAATACTTTTATCGAAAGACTAGTCGGGACTTCAGTGTGATCTGGGTGGTGCTCCGCTGAATGAGATACCTAGAGGAGGGGATTTCTCTGGAAGCCGGCGTATAGATCGGTGCTAGATCCCACCATCCATCGGGGGAGGAACGTCGCATCCCCAAGCATAAAAACACTGAAGAGACTAATGACCACAGCAGTTGACGTGCGCGGAAACAAACCTATCAATATTCGAATCTGGAGAAATGCCGCTTTCGGAGTTCATGTATAATGAACCTTTTTCTCGCAACCTTATGAAGGTGTTAATGAAGACGCTTCTATTCGTAAAATACGATTTGGAAATAGTCTGTGAAATTTCAATATCACAAACGTCGGTAACATACATTGTGCTTGCGTATTCCTTGTGACTGGAAATTAGTGGTCTTTTAATGTAAAATGCACGTCGAAGTATTCGAACGTAGACAGGAAAGATAAACACGCAGACGATTCCATTTCTCAGCGTTTTTCAAAAGAAGTATCAATGGCATGATGATAAATGTGCCGTTTATACATTTTGAAAGGGTTCCATCTCTTAAATGCGTCAATACTTATTTACGGCATGTGTTATAAAAAAAAAAAAAATAATCCCCATTTTTTACCAAAATTCACTGGCATTTTTGTGGCACACTTGCTCAGTTTACGGGGCCCTCCACAACCTTCCGAAGGAATATATTTCAAATCCAGCTTATTTCGATTTAAAAGTGGCGATGACATATGCCGTTCCTCTTATATCCAGTGTGACGCAGGTTTGTTGAAAAATCATCACAGATGAAATGAGCCGGTACTGTCAGGAAATGCATCATTCAGGGATTAACGCTGCCGATCATTTTCACACACTCACACTTACCGCAGTCGAGACGCGCCCTCTTGGACGCGTGGGTGGAGCGGCGGCGCGGCAGAGATACGAAGTCGTCGTCATCGCCGTCGCCGAGGGCCGAGGCGTCAGGGGTCGGCTTCCCGCGTCCACACTGCGGAGTGGACGCTGCGATGGGCCTGGCGCAGGCGAAGGCGGCGGAGTCGGTGGCGGGGGCCTCGTCGCGGGCAGTGGTCGCGCAGGACGTAGCAGGGGCTATTCCTCCGCAACTGGCATCTCCCACGCTGATGTTACTGACATTTGTTTGATCTGAAACATGACAGGAGAAGGTGAAGATTTAATGACCAGGTCAAATCCAATCAACAATATTTTAATGATCCGTGGGTAATCTATCGATCTTGTTAATGTCATATGAGTCATTCCATGTCAAATCGAACACCGTTTTGACCTTAGGTGTTCGAAATTGAATGAAAATTACTGAATGTGTTCTGGGGGTAACTAAAAGAGACTTAAATGTTTTGTTACAATTTTACTTAGTTATTTTGGAATTTATTCCGCATGAAATTTTTCTACAAACCGCGCGCACCAACAAATAAAAATGCTTATTTCTCCTGCCAGATAGTGCTGAATTGAGATTAGTCTGAAATAACAGTTCAAACACACGTCATTTAAGACTATTTATAATTTGATTTAATTGGTAATTATCAATACTTCATTAAATCTCAATTAATTTTTAAAATTTCACTTTTACAAATTTCGGAAAAATAAAATTTTATTTTAAAAATAATATTGTATTCTCAATTTAATGAACTTCAAATGTACAACATTTCAAATTGGGATATTTATTAATAAAGTAATTAAAAAATATTAATTGAACGAGTGTGCAGCAACATGGATGTTTCAAGCCCCTGTCAACCTTGTGAGCGCCCTCATCAAGGTTTCTGCCAGTATTTGTTTCACTTTTCGTGAGTTCGGTTCCACCACAGCCGCGTCAGGACGAATTCGATCTACAGGACAAGACACTTCTTCCGGGAGATTCAATTTTATTTGTTTTAGAGGAGAAATAAGTTTAAACAAATGTAAATCGTGTTTATTGCAGGTTTTACATAATTTGTGTTAGACTTAACACAATGAGTAATATCAAACAGCTAAAACAAGACTTTAATTTTAATACCTTTAATCTCAAAAATCACTGTGATAGATATAAGAAAAACTTTTGACGTGTGACATCCTATTCCATCGTCATTCAAAATTCAGTTCAAGGAGCACATTGGAATAAAGAATCAGAAACACTCTTCAACCCTTCGTTATATATTGCAAATATAAGTCATCTAAGTCACAAAAGTGTAATAAATTCTGACAGCACAAATACACAACTGATGGCACAAATACAGTTCACCTCTTCCAGAAACATTAGATTTAATTTCTAAAAGTTGTAATAGGTAATGTCAAAAAAGTAATATTTTTCACATGAAGCAAGTCCGCAATATAAAAACCGAAAAAAGTTTGTCATTTTATGTATTCACGAAAAAGATTTTGGTATGATTTCTGAATAGCATGTCTTGTTACTTCCCATGGCAAAAGGACTAGTAATGGAACTGGCGGCATCACCTAGAGGTTGGGTACGCGAGAAACTCTGTTGCCATTTCATGATCCAGTTACGACACTGCAGAAATTATTCGAATGTCAGAATTATCTATGTTTTTGACAATTGAAAAATAATGGCATTAAAAACCCGGTATGAAAAAGTGAAACTAGTTATAGAAAAATACACTTTCGTGGATATTTTGTTTTATTAACTTTGAACTTTTATAATATGTGTATTAATGAATGAATGAATGAATGAATGAACGATTATACGTCAACTACTATTTCTACAATTTGAACTACTCATTCCGAACATTCTCATTTTAATGATAAATTCACTGAGTGCATTTGACTTCATACGGCGCGAACCTGAATGCCCCTGTCCTCCACATGCTGGATGTTCGATTGGGAGAGTTAATTATTTCAACAGTATTTATGCACATCCCATTTTGAAATTTCGCATAATCATACAATAAAAAGTAGAGAATTTAGTGATTTTACTTTTAAAAGTTTGCAAACTTTAAAAAAGTTAAAAAGCTACGTAAAATAAACAATTTTAATTTTTGTATAATTTCAGAACAAATATAACAAAAAGTCGAGTTATAATCTATAAAATGATGATACTTTGAATTTTTCACTTTTTAATAAAGGAGATATTAGCATTTATCTAACACAGTACGCGCGCTAGTTTGTAATTTTTCAATTTCAAGTTACTATAAAATGACTTTTATGAAAATAAAAAATAAATAAATTAAAAAAACAACATGTGAGTTGTTTTTGCCATTCGAATGGACACCCAAAGTATAATAAAATCAAAAACATCAAGGTCAATTTTTCGTCGAATTCGAAAATAGGAGAAGTAAAATTTATTCTATCACGCTGCTTTAACCTCTACAATATCATGTAACCGCTAATTCGCTTTGTAAGCGTTTTCCTTGTACGAGAAATTTGCATTGATAAACAAAACGCATGCCAGTTAAGAAGTGTTGCCAAACAGAAGGAGAACCACGTGATCGATCTTTAATTACAACTTAGAAAGTTTCAACGTGAAATACGTTATTTACAGGGAGTAATGGAGATATTCCATTCTTGTCCATTCGGAAGAGACAAAACAAGAATGAACAAATAAGGCAAATTCAATTCAATTCAACATTAAGACCAAATATGTGTCTCAAAACGAGGAGCAGAGTTCGGTCATCCAAATGTCAATTGGTTCGCGCCTTAACAATGATTCTGACAGGGTTCAAAATACCTCTCGGAATATTTTGAAAATATAATCAAAATTTGTCGTACTACCATTATAAATATAGATAAATACAAGGAAATATAGACAAAAGTGAGGCATTGGGGACTCGAGATTACGGAAATGCGAATAAAATTAATTTGGGTACTATATTGTAAAAATTAGAAAAATATTTTTATTCAAGAAAATAATTTTACGTAATACATTCTTAGGTAGACAAAATATTTTGGAGGTACAGCCGTGATGGTAACAGAATAGCATCAAATTAAGAAGTAAACAAGAGAGACAGAGAAGCGAAGACGAGTTGCCAAAACGAATGTAAAGACAAAACGTGACGTGTCTCGATTAGAGTAGGCTTGGCCTGTATGATGATGGAAAGAAATACTCTTCCTGACTTTTGCGGTAACTGCGGTAACTATATGTAAATCATGTGTTAGGAAATCAAAGGTGTTAGCAGAAAACGTATTTGGATATGGATAAATACGTTCATTATGGGCATTTGTACGAAAACCTAGAAATACTTTCGCAGCTCCAACTTTCTAGATTTCTCATCAAAACACAGCATTTTCTGAAACAATCGAACCACAACAGAAGGAATTCTTTACCGTTCTCCATCCAGCATCCATCTCGGAACTAATCTATTGCTACCATCCGACGCCCTGTGGACTGTATCACCCTGCCCGGCCCCCATTCCTCGTCCGTCCCGACGCAGTTCAGACCAGAGAGAGATAGAGAGATGGATTCGTTCATTGTTTCGAAATATCACGCGATTTCACGAGCCAACGGGCGCCCCGTGCTTGGCCTTTTGAACTCCCGCCGCCGAGCGCCGCGAGTAGTGGAGTGGCGAGGCACAGCGAGAGGAGGAGAGGGGGCGGGACAGTGTGCGCGATGTTTCCAACTAGCGTCACAGCAAGGGGTGACCGCAATGCGCCTCCCGCCCGCACAGGGCTGTCCACTGGATTGGCAAACTAATATGACTTTCACGAAATTGAAGGCGAAGCCGAGGTATAAACGTGAATATAGAAAGAACTACTCTTTCATCTAATTTACTTCTTCCCACAACTCCTCATACGATGTTTCAATAAACTTGAGAAGGGTGCCAGGACATTTACGAAAATATTTCCAAGATAACCAAAACGAGCAAGCCTAGGGCCAGAAGCAACCTTGAGTCGCAGCAGGTGATACATTCTTGCGCAAAACCAAGCGTTCCTCTTCACATAGAACGAGGATTTGCGATATCCCACCGGTAGGCACGCGACAGCGTCCTCAAGACACCCCGTGACTCGCCGGTCCCACCTGCTCTCCATCCCGTACGCGCACTTGGCTCATTCTTTCATCTGCTCATTCGTTCGTTTGTTCGTTCACTCACTCGCAAACATGCCCGCTCGCCTCTTAATGATGATTATTTTGTTTCTGAGTGAGTAAAAAAATACAAAATGGGGCTATGTTCTTTTGTCCTGTAAGGGCCGCTTTCATCAACAGCCGAGTAAAGTTGAGAGTAGTTACCCGAGAGTAATAATTTACTCCAAGATAGTAACTCTCGAGTAGAATTATGACGGTTTCACCATGCTTCTAGAGGGTTATTTTACTCTAGGTACATACTCTCCTATTTACTCCGCAAATCAGCTGAACACACATATTTGAGATATTTAAAGAGGCTGTGAGCGAGAATGACGCTGGAACCAATGCGGACCAACGCGGACTTTGACTAATTCCTTATATTCTATATTTCATTTCAGTTTCGGAGTTTTGGCGTTATAATCTGGGTGTGGTATGGTGGTTTGAATTAGCATAGTTTATTTCCTAATTTCTGTATATTATTTCTTAATAAATATTCATTCTTCTTCTCTGAGACGAGTTACTATTTTTTAGCAATGAAGAAAATCAAATTTGCAGTTCGTTTACCGATGGCGGTGCAAATTATTTCTATAACTAGGAACAAAAAAGTTTTTTTCTCAAATGTTGCTGATCTCGTGTTTTTCTAAATTTATATTATTATTTGTTTGTTATTTTTTTAACTTTATTCACCTTTCAACAATTTGTAGTTAAAATGTTGGAAAGGATTCTGGAACTCAAAGAAACTGGGCAAATATCTCCCCGTACGTCACATACAGTTTTACTGATAAAAAAAAAATAATATTTCTTAGAACTTGTACCTTAATTATTATTTTCCTTTGTTGTCGTATTCGGTACGTACTACTTTATTTCGTATCCACATGGGGAGAAAAAACTTTAGAAGTTCGCTACAGTTTACAATGTATCTGATTGAAGTTAAACAGCTGATTTTCGTCAAACATAACTCATGACAAATCTCATCGGTCATAATTAAAACCATCCATCTCTCTCCACCCTTTGTTCTTCGCACTAGTGGATAATATTCCGAATCATTGCTGGAATCGTCTACAAATACTATCATTCGTAATCGTCGAACGTAACAACACTTCGGAGGTACATGACGTTGAAACTGAATTTACTCCGTACTTACCCGACGGATTTTCGCGTGTAAAGTTACTTCGTGTAAGCATTTTACACTCGAGTAAATGTTTGTGTGAAACGCCTCAAGAAGTTACTCTCAGTAAACATATTACTCCAGAGTAAACTCTTACTCTTTGTTGGTGAAACGGCCCTAATCATATATATCTGCCATGGGGCACCGCCTCAGCCAGTGAAAGCTCTAAAATCCTGACTGGGCCCTCGCATATGTGGTGTGCATGTAAATGATGTTGATACGTATGTATAGGAAAAGGAGCGGTGAATGATGAAGGAAAGATCCGCCGCGGCCTGTAAGCCCGTTTGTTATGTACTGTTCCAGCAGTCGCCTGGTATTCATAGGAAAATTTAGGAAAACTACTCAGAAGAACAGTGCGCGCTGTCTGAAGAAGCTTCGTAGCGGCTTGATTCCACCTAGCTACACAGAGTCGAAAAATCGCCACTGTCGGAATTCCAACTCTCGGACACCCCGGTTAGAGTCCTGTAGTGGAAACAGAGTTTGCCCTAGGCTAACTCAGATGGTTCGCCTCTTAACTAGTCGTCATCCACACAACTCTCTGTACAGAGCGGCGAGTACGTATGCATTCGCAGTGACGAGGAGCAAGGCAGGCAGGGCAGCAGGGCCCCCGCGTGCGCAACCCACACGCATCGCCGCGACGCGCGCAGCGGCCACGATGTGCCACGCAATGGGAGAGCGCGAAACTTGTCATCGTTCATACATAACACACACAACCACACCTAAAAGCCGATTGCGTCAGCGGTTGGCTTTTGCGACCGTTTTTTCCCGTTCTTTTATTGTATTTATTTCAGCGTCCCTCTATGATCCCGTCAGACTAGCGGGTAGTGGTAGGGGTGGGGTGGGTGGGGAGACAGAAGCCATGGTGCGCGGCAATCGTTTCCGTAGTCGCACTCACGGCAAAGGCAGCGGCGAAGGGTACTTCTGATGCGACACCAAAGTGGGTTGCTCGCTCAAAATCATAATAATGGTAGGTGTAGACGCAGATTCAACGGAAATGGCATTAAGCGGAAGTTTTGTTTTTCTGCTGCTGTAAAATACTCGCCATTTTGGCATTTTTTTTAAAAACAAGAAGCATTACCTGAAATACACATGTACACTAAAACTAAAGAAAAGACAACTAGTACAAAACAAAATCAAACCATCTAATTCTATCATTGTTAATTAAACATTTTCAATTACAATGTCTTTCACAGTTGTGGAATTTATATTTTCATAAAATTACTGACGTTATCAAAACGTGTTAAAATCACCTCACAGAATAACTAATTTCGACACGGAAGTTCCTTTCCGTCGCGTACTATATTTAGGTAAATAAACTGACAAATATTTGCAGAAAGTTAAGATGCATGTAATATCAACTATAAATGTCTAAAAATTATCAGCAACTAGCAAATAAAAATCCATTTGACCAGATTGGGGTGCGATATTATTCATTGCGCCCAGGTCTGAGAACTCCCGTCTGTATAGCCACCAAGTATTACACCCCACAGGTTATCTGAGCGCATTTGTCACAATTTTTGACCTAAGACCTACATATAAAGTTAATTAAGCACAAAATTTTAGAATTTCAAACAAAATATTTTGTGAATTGTATAAACAAATTAATTATAAAGCCTTCTTTTGTTACTCACGTAACATAAACATCTTATTCCTATTATTTATACTTACATCATTTTCTTATTGCCAACATACGTTGCTATTTACACAAACAAATTTTAAATACAATATTTAATACTTTAGATCAAAGAAACTAGTCACAATTTGCTCGCAACTTCCTTTCCCAGGAAGGAAGAATTATATTATAAATGTATCCATCTTTTCTGAAACTTTGTAAGACTTGGAATTAATTCAACTTTGTTTCATTATTATTTATAGAACATATCAAACTAATGCAGAAAAACGTGAAAACATTGAAGTGCAAGAATGCAGTTTCACTTCAACATAATTTAGCCTGAACAGAAAACATACCAAGAACTCATTTCGAAGCGTAGAGCGGAAGACATGGTGGGTTTTGCGAAAAAGGACGTGCGAACCGATGGCCAAAAACTAGCGAACATATTCGCGAAGGATTCTCGAATCCGGATCCAGAGCCGTGACCCACCCGGTGACGCTCTCAACGCGAAACCATGCTTCGTTCAGAGGCAACGGCGAGCACAGCATTTCTACTTTTTTTGCGACCGACCTGTTTTCACCAGAGAAAAGCAACCCCACGTGCGAACACCGGAAAAGCGAGCGCGCGTTGTTTCCGCGGCTTCGACGGCCTGTTATTGCATACCACGCGGCCGCGCCGCCGCCGCCGCCGCCCCCCCGGCCGACGCACGAACTCGGCGCAGGAACTCATATAACTTCCCGAAAAGCGATTGATTTGGCGGCGCCGCGCGCCGCGCGCGCACAAGCGTGGGCGGTGCTGGGGATGGGGGAGGGGGGCGGGTCGAAGCCGAGGCGAGTGAGTGAGGGGCGGGGTGCGACACCGGCGGCGAGCAGGCGAGCGCGTCCTGACGCCCGCCCACGATCGATGTCGCGCTGCGAAGGTTCACGGAGGAGCGAGAGGGGGTGTGCAGTTCGGTCAGAGGCGGGGACGGGCGGGTAGGGGCTGGGCGGCGGACCCCAAGCGGCGCGGTGGCAGAAGTCACGAGAGCGAGTGTATGGGCGAAATCAGCGGCGGGAGTTACAATATGAAGAGACACTCATAAAAAAGAAATTACACACGACAGAAGAGTGGGGCTGAGGTACGGAAGGGAAACACGTAACACGTAGAAAGAAAGTTGCGAGAAAGAGGGCAAAAAAATAAGGGTACGATTTGATGATGGAGAAGATTAATTACGATAAATGAAAAAAAAGGGTAACCTACTTGGGTGTGTACATAGTACTAGAAATATATGTAGTATCTCTAAGGGTGCAAAGTGACAGTGGTCACATCAATCACATTCCACGTAGACGTTATCATAGGTTTTAGGCTTCAATACTGAGGATGTACGCATAATAGATACGTACATACTCGTATGTGAAGTTACATATGTAACGGAGGCTCGTACGTTTCTTATAATAGCAGTCCTCAAACGCTGGGCCCGGCACGTACGTATAACTTGGGAAACAGGCCCCTCAAGCTTATTTGTCATTTTCGGTTTCCTAGTCAGCTTTTAAAAATATTTTACATGAATGATGTTTACAAAGTATCGGGGATTTAAAATTGAATACATTGAACTATTACAATTTTTTATTGCTGATGAGTTTAGAAAACTATTTCGTGAATGGATCTTTTGAAAACTTAAAATACTTTTCTGCTAATGTGACGACTGCTCTCATGCTACAGCTGTTTTTAGATATTTTTTCTATTGTTACCTGGGTTCAGGAGTAATCGTGAAGATGTTACAAACTGTTTTCTAGTGTGTAACTTTCGTGTCTTTGGATTTATCTGTTATTCTTCCTTATTTATCTTACAACCTTAATGAAATATAACGAAAAAAATGTATAGTGAAATTTAGATTGATTGGATTGTTGATTTTATATTAGTTTAGGTTACTGATCAAAATGTTTACCGTTAAATGTTCTCGGCTCAGGAGGCTGAAAAATGCTATTTCATAGTAAAAATGGTATATATTAGATGATACGTTCGTACACAAGAGCTTGGTTTTTCCCTACGTGGCCTTCAGCCGCCAATCATTTGCATTGAAGATTATCGTAACCGGCCGGATATAGTGTTTTGTTTCACTAAACGAATCTGATGACACTATGTCATTTTTTGTGAGTTCTGCGTCAATAAATGCACTTCAAACTTGTAAAGATTTTATGCAAAGAAGTTTGTTTGGCACAAATACTCAGGTACAAGTCAAACGAATTAAGTGTTACGATAGTTCCCCTAAAAGAGAGCGAGTGCATTTAATGTTTCCATGCGCGCCAACTTCTGTGGTTGTAAGACACGCGAGTGTAGAGCAGGTTTCCGCTGAGGGGACGTGAGATCCTGCGCCGACCTCTATGTTGACTTGCGAGATTTCCCGTTCAAGTATTCCCGCTGGTGGGGCACATCCTCGCCGGGATAAGTTCTCTGCACGCGACATGTGTAGTAGTGAAGTTCATGTAGGAGTAAGTGTATGTGTGTGCGTGTGTAAGAGAAGAGGAGGGGATAAGGATGAAGAAGGAAGGCGGTTAGTGGCGGGTTTGTTAATAAACTACTCTGGCATTCGCCTAGTATTGACCGGAAAATCAACTGAAAATTACCGATGGCCACAGCCAGCCGCTAGAATTCTCCAGGCAGCGGACGGTGTCGAAAATCCGCCACAGTCGGGCCTCGATCCTCAGTCCTGGCGATCAGAGGTACAGCGGCGACGGATGTCGTTACCGAGCCAGCCGTCGCCCCTAAAGGAGGACAAGTGCTTCCGCTGACGCACAGACGCTGCCAACCCTCGTGGCCTCCCCCGTGCGTGGCGGACGGAAGGGCGCGCTCCGCGGTGTTTGACGAGCAGCGTCTGCGAGCGCCCGCGCCCGGTGCAACGGCGCTCGCGGAAGGAAGGCAGACGGGCCGGCGGAAGTCTCGCGAGCAGCCGCCTGCTTCTTTTTAAATCGCTTTGCGCAAGCGGCGCGGCGCGGCCCGGCCCGCAAAGGCTCTCGTCTGTCATCAGTCTCGGCTGCTTTCAAGGAAGTCGCTGGCAAGTTCCTGGAACGGATTTCCTCCACGCAGAAAGTTACTTCATTTTCTCATAATTACGAATCTCATATACGTGCGTTCTGCATGTGAACACAGTGATATACCTTCTAAAAACGTATTCTTGCATTTACAATAACTTCTTTACATATACAATTGTTCATTATTTAAACTCACAAATACTTTTTAAACAAGCATAATCCTCAAAGAAAAGTATATTAATTCAAAGTAATCAGCAATTCATTTCATTGTCTTTAATCTCAGAAACGTGAACAGTATATTCGACTGAGGAATAACGTCCACTTGATTCACCTTTGAAACACTCATTAAAAATAAAATATTATGAAATGCAGTTTAATGCTTATGATTCCGAAGTTCCTTAATTACATTAATAATATATATTCTCGATCAAGTAATGAAAAATACATTCTACATTTCGTGCCAAATGCGAAAACATTTTTTCCTAAGGTGCGAGAACTTTTGGGACGTGCTAGAGCACGTACGTTTTTGTATGGAAATTTTTCACTTTTGATTTCTGTATATTATATTGCAACATATTCAAATCATAAATAACTCAATATTAGGAAGTAATCAAGTGGCTTAACGTGTTATTTAATTTAACTTAATTTTATTAATACTTTGACGATAAACAATATTTAAATTCAAAAATGCGTTTTAATATAAAAAGAATCGTATCCTACACAAATATTAGTAAACTGTTGAAATGTATTGTACTGGAGGAAAAAGGAGTCAGTACATAAAATGAAACATTTCACACGCTTTTGTAGTTATTAATGAACCCCATAATCTAAAAACGCAACAAAACATTATAATTGACAATCCTTGTAGTGGAAAATCGAATAGAAAAAGGCATTGTAATATTTAAGTTGTAGCGTGCGTAAATGTGTGAGGTGTGTGTGTGTTGTGTGTGTGTGTGTGTGTGTGTGGTGTGTGTTGTGTGGTGTGGTGTGTGTGTGGTTGTTTGTGGGGGGGGGGGTTTCCCCCCCCCAAGTAGATGCAAAACTTAGATTCTATGCGGTTTTAAACAAATTCTTACAGCGAGGACATGGTATCGCCGAAACACTGCAGACAAACATTATAAGTATCAGAGATGGGAAATCGAAGCAAGTGATAACGAGCTGCAACATTTCGGTTGGCAGAACAGAAGATCTGTTTCGCTAACATCGATTCTTTCCCACATTACTTCGGCTACAACACAACGAACCGGACGAAGAGCGAGTAAGGCAGCAAGAAACTATCTCAGAGGAAGAACAAAACAATGCTTTGAGAGCAATTGTAAGTATTCTCCCTCTTGAAGCCACCAATTCAAACTTACTACGGTGTCGATTGTGCGGCAAACATTTTGTAGGACGAAAACCATTAAAATAACTTTGTACGCTGCCACGTGGACAGGATTTCGTCGGCGCGGCAGGGCAGCGCAGGGCTAGAGCCCCGGCGCAGTGCTTCGCGCTCGACGCAGCGCCCTCGCGTCGGCGTTGCTCCACGCGCGCGGGGCGCAGGGATGAACCGAAATCAAATTTGAGCAATGCTTTAGCGAGGGGCAGAAGCTTTCAGCGCACCCCTGTTTCGAAAGGCGCGCGCTACGGTAGATGGCAGGGAGCGGCGCTCCTCCGCCGCGGGCACAAAGGGACCCTCTGATAAAACGCGCGGAGCAGCCCTCCTAGAGAACCAAAAAAAGGACCGTCCCCTCCACGCGCGGGAAGGGGCAACGGAGGGCGCTCTTCTCCTTTCAAGCGGGGACGAAAAAAAATGGACGGGGTCGGCAGCGGCGACGGAGGGGAAGGCAGGGGCGGCGCTGGATGGTAACTGGGGGTGGGAGAGGGCGGGAGTCGGGCGGCGGCGGCGGCGGGGCGCGAGGGACGCGACGCCCTAGAAGCATCTAAACACTCGACAACGCGCGCAATCGCCGGCGGCAGCGCGCGCGTCCGAACAATGGCGACGCGACACGGGCGCTGGCCAATAGCGGCGCGGGCCGGGGCGGGAGGGGGGCGGTCGCATCGCCCGGCCGGGGCGGGGGGAGGCCTGAGGCGCGACTGTGGGTTGGGAGAGGGGCGCTGTGCGCGGCGACACACGCAAGCGCTAAAATTGAGTGCGGGGGAATACGGAGACACACTGTTGAGTGACAACCTTTATAAGTAGGTTTCAGCGGCGGGAATGGAGCGTGCTACTTTTCACGCGAGGCGGTACAACAAAAACGCGTGGCGTCGGCGGGCGCGCGGGGTGCTGAAGGCAGGGCACCACGGGGGCGGGCGCGGCGGGGGCGGGAAACGCGGGCTGCGAGCGACGCGCGAGCGCGGAGTGGCTGTAAATGAAGAGAAGTAAGCCTGCGGGGAGGGGTATTTTAAAAATGAAAATTGCGAAGGAAAAAGCCATCGGCGGGCGGAGGCGGGGCCGCGTCGAGAGCGCTCTCTCCCCGGCCGCCCACCAGCCCACCCACCGCGCGCTCTGCGATCCCGCGCGGCGGCCGACGCCACCACCCGGCGCCGCTCCGCTCCGCTCCACGCCGTGCCGTGCCGTGCCGCGCCGCGCCGTACCACACGTCGCTTGCCAGGCGCCGGCGCGCCGCCACCGCGCTCGGAGGTTGTTCCGCGCGAGCGACGCCGTTTGCGCCTCGCGGCCGCGCTCGCAAGTAATTATCCTCCGAGCACAACGCAGCGGCCGTCTTTGTCTCCTCCCCCTCGCGTGGGGTTGATCGTGTTGATATCTGTTTCCTCCGTTCGCGTGTGGAGTTTTTTCCTCCACTTGGAAGGGAAAATGTTCCATATGTAAGAGACACGTCGTTCCCATGAATAAGCGCGTTCGCTACAACAATTTTCTCGTGGAATTTTTTCTCTGAATGGATTTTTCTCATGGAGCGCATTCTATCCGCGTATTCCATAAATTATTTTTCAGTGTTTAGTGACAGGTGGTTTACAAACATGATTTTTTTTAATATGTTTTCATTTTAAATTTCTTGTGACTGTGAGTTTGAGATGTACGGTGGGGTCTTAAAACGCATGACAACTAGTTTGCTTTCTTTTTGCGAGACGATGTATCAAATGTTGATGTCAAACTTTTCACCGTTTTCTGCTCAATGTTAAGTTAAAATAAAAACGTATTTCTACAAGTTGCGCGGTGATAATCACATTTTACCATTTTATGTCCTTTTGGAAGTGGACTTATTTGTGGATACTCGAACTAAATATTAACAAAGATAAATAATACGCAAATGCAACAAAATATTAAATACTGTACCGCTGTACACGAAAAGCGCGAAACGAAACTTGCCGCAGGAACGTACTTCCATTTGTGGTCTTTTCGATTTCACATTGACCATCTCCCCTTCATCAAGGCCAATAGTCTTGATTTCAATCAAAATGTGGAATACCATTATTTAAACCTCAACGCCTCAATACATGAGAAATATCGCGTAACAGCCTTGGTAATTCTATTACATTTCCTCAAATTTCATACAAAAGAATATCCCTTATTTTTGTATTGTGTCTTATAAACATTTTACGTAGACTACTTACATGCAAGAGCATACATTCGAATGTGCGGCAATCACAAAAATATCTGATTTTTAACATACGTCAATTGAAAGCAAATGTTAAGAAATTAATTTATTAGCCTTTATCCCATTAATATCCGCAAAAGATAACACAATATCAACCGAAGCAGCCATTAAGTACTTCTTTATTCAAGCTATAGCTTCATCAATATTATTAACTTTTATTTTAAATTTCATTACGCCTATTTAAAACGAAAATATAATCAATTCGACTATTTCCATTGAACAATTGTTTCATTTTTCAAAAAGAAATCCTTTTAAAACGAATGAGATTAACTAAATTATTATCCACAATGTAAAACGTTTTTGAATAAGAATAATTAAATATATAAAAACATAATAAATTATATGTACAGAACAACCTTAACATAAAGAAAGTTCTAAATATTTTTAAAAAAAATCAATTAATAGTTTTTTTAAATAAATTCACGTTCCTGAGCAAATCACGATTTTGTAAGTTTATTAAGTGCAATGTGAGATTTGTATAGTACATAAAAAATTCTCTTGGCATTTTTTCTAGAAGATAATGAGATGGTATTTAAATCTGAATGAGAAATTAAATGATTCATAAAATAAATAATACGAAGTATGTGGGATTACTAAACAAACCAAAAAACTAAGGCAGCATTTTTTTAAAGTTAGCAACGCTCTTCCTCGTACCAAAGGTCTCTGTATACGACAGAGGCAGCGATGTCGCGCTTTCCTGTCCTTTCCACGCGCGCTGCATGAGAATTCGCGGGTATAGACGCTGCTCTCGACTGTGTGAAAAATAGGATATTGAATAAGCACAAACTCCTGTTCTCAAACGGCACAAGTGAACACTAAAAAATTGTTTCTTCCTCGTCGCAAGGTCGTAAGCAGTGGAGCATTGAGAATGAGAATGTATTCGTAATATCAAAAATAACAAACTGCGGAATAACATATCTAAATACCTGCGTTTTTCACACAATATTGAAACTATTTTTAAGAATTAAGAATTTACGTACGAATGAATTTCGGGGCAATTAATTTATAAATTTCACAGCAGCTTTGTTCTTCAAATAAAATGTTACGTGAAACGATTATGAGGTTCTCGTTAAAGTGATAACATACAAGAATTTCACTGGGTTCTTTGGGTATGCGAGTGTCTTTAAACTCCATCTTAAGTTCAGAGGGGTCAGTAAAAAATTTGCTTCCTCGGGCTTCACCTTCACTTTACTCCAATTACGTTAGAGTTGTATTTTTGATGCTAATAATTAAAAAAGTACAATAATTACGATTGAGAGCTCTAGTGCTTTCTATTTTTACTTTGCTGAATCCAATCCTTGTCCTCTCTGGAATCATCTCAGAAATATATTCACGAATTTTCTGTTATAAGCCCCACTTGAAATGCTCTTTTGAGTAGTAAATTCACACATACGTCAGATTAAGGATACATTTTCGAGCGATCCAATGGTGGTTAAGATTGGTTCAGAAGGGAATGAGATGTGAGCAAATTTGTATCCGAAAATCGATGTCCCTTTGTATGGATGTAAGTAGGTGTCACGTATAACTTTGTCAGATTATAAACTTTTGAGCAGAAATTTGGTAAATACGTCAGGAGGAATATCTAGAACGAGTAATAAGACTAAGAGGGAAAGTTTCGATGTGCATCACAGCCACACTAGTCAGGAATTTAAAAAGTACTTCTTGGATCACTCAGGATAATCCGTCTTCCCTCTAAACGTTGTTCGTTATTAAATATGTCACAATATACAAAATGCGAAACTAAACATTTCTGTTTGATGTTAATAGCAAGTGATATTTTCATATGTTTTTGTGTAATCTCAACAAATTAGTATATATAGCGGATAAGGTGAGAAGTTGTCCTCAAGTGAAAGATGTGCAATAACAGTCACAGAACATTTTACAGCTTATGTCATCAATTGACACGTACATTCCACAATAAAAATACATTGCCCGAGATCTTTCAAATTTTGTAGCAAGTACTTAGCACGGCCGGATTACATAAAAATAACATGGAACAAAGAATTTTAAATTTCGAAGGGGAGATAACTAACGGCATCGTTATGAGCTATATTGAGTCTGTTGGATGAATTTACCTAGAAAATAATAAACAAAGGAAAATAAGAATCTTAACTACACAGTGCAGTTGTTTAGGTGGCATGCAGTGTGATATCAGGCTACAAGATTAATAATCTATATCACTATTATATCTATATACTTATATAGTATATATATATATATATATATATAATATATATTATATATGTATATATAGAGAGAGAAGAGAAGTAGAGAAGAAGAGCTAGAGAGAGAGCAGAGAGAGAGAGGCTAGAGAGAGAGAGCTAGAGAGAGAGAGAGCTGAGAGCCGCAGCGAGTAGAGAGCGAGCAGCTAGAGAGAGAGCGGGAAGAGACTGACGGACAGACAGAGAGAGAGACAAGAGAGAGAGAGACTAAAAGAGCAGCAGAGAGAGCAAGAAGAGAGAGAGCTAGAGAGAGAGAGCGATCAGAGAGAGAGAGCAGAGAGAGCAGAAGAGAGAGACAGAGAGAGAGAGAAGAGGAGAGAAGCAGAAAGAGAGAGCAGAGACAGAGAGAGAGAGAAGAGCTAGAGAGAGAGACGAGTAGAGAGAGAAGAGAGCTAGAGAGAGAGAGAGAGAGAGTAGGAGCTGAGGAGAGAAGTAGAGAGCACGACAGAGAGAGAGCAGAGAGAGAAGAGAAGAAGAGAGCGGTACAGAGAGAGAGACGAGAGCTAAGAGAGAGCAGAAGAGACAGAGAGAGACGAGAGAATAGAGAGAGAGAGAGAGAACAGAAGAGAGAGAGAGAGAGAGAGAGAGAGGAGGTACATGCACCAACAAATGTTATTGAAACCACTAGGAGTCTGCAATTGGATAATAAACTGTTTCTTTAATTGCTGGGAAAGTAAAATGCCATGTGTCATTAAGATTCGAAATAACTGTTTACAACAGAAATTCACTATATGCGAGTTAACTCTTAATGAACAACTTTTTAATGTTGTTATGCCACTCGCTATTGAATTTTCTGAAGTGAAGAATCTTGACATATTTAAGGTGCTTTGAAGAAGTGACTGAAACAGAATGGCAGAACACCGAAGAAAATGAAAACGAAATACATTTTACGTTTCGAATTGGGTAAATAATGATTAGACAAAAAATATCTACTAAACACTAACAAAAGCAAACTGAAACTATTCAAGAAAATTATACATAAAAAGACCATTGACGATATTGAATTATTTTTATTAGAATTGAACAAGGATATAAATAAAATAATTTCTCCTTTGTGCCCCAAAATAATCATACGGACTCTGTTGGAGTAACGAATAGTGGACACAAGATGAACAAATCTAATTTTCCCTAGGCTACTCTTTGACGCACTGGAATGAGTGGTCTACGCCTCTGCGCAATACGATACACGGCCTTCAATTGAACACACTCTAAATTAAAGAAACAAAATTTATTCCATTGTCGGCGATGTCAATGAAGCAAATAGAATTAAAGAGCATTCATTACGCACTTCATTAAACTATTGCAAAAAACTTAAGTTGAGCTAGCTACTAAACGCCTACGTTTGCATTTACACTAAGTACTCCGTGTCCGGAAAGATCTGAATACGCAACTTCGCATGTCAAGTGACATGTGGCCACCAAAGAACCACTCACTATTTGAGGAGACCTCAAGTCCTGAACGATGGTCATGAACTACTCCCAGGTCAACACTGAAGCTTTGAAATAGGATCTCCTCGGACGTTTTTACTGCTACCTGGGCAGTGAACGGTTGTTTCGAGAGTAACCACCTGTAAGTGTGTTGGATAACTATTATTGAACATAGAGTTAATCATAATTGAACATAATCAGATTATCTAGTAAACACAAACAAGGGGGTAGATTTACCACAATATTAGAAGCAATTTCTGTTAATATAATCAAAGAATAAAACTAGTTAAAAAACAAAAGATGAGAAAAGGTTTGATTCACTTCCCGCTCAGATTTACTTGTATTTTGAGAGACCCCCCCATTTTGAAGAAACAATTGACGAACAATGTAGTACGAAGTAGTGGTAGTATAAGAGTAATGATAATGCGAAAGGGATTTTTTCTTTTCCGATTTTTTAATAAAATAAAAACAACACCGTAATCATTTGTTTTTCTTGAACAACAGCGGGGTCATCGTATCTCTATTGGATTACTTAAAGGTATCTACCTTTGGGATGTTGGAACGCGACTTCGGGTCAGGCCTCACCGACTACACGATACTCTCCTCAGTGTAGCACTCCGTAAAATGGGGTGCCATTCCCAAGGAATCTTCAGCACGAATGTGATGAAAGGTTGCCTGCGAGCGCTGAAGCTTACACGAGGCTTGAGGGTGAGCCAACACCTATTGATTCCAGCATACCGACGGAAGGCGCCACGAACTGGTAAGCCATTCAGGCCCCTTTCGGATACTATTTGATCACGAGATAGTGTATATGGCATGTAATCATCTCATCAGAGATTCTCTTGTTAGGTTCAATGGTTTCCACATTCGTTTAAGTTAGAATAATCACTCAATAAGCGATTAGAGTCGAAAGGAAACGATATGTCTTTTTTCAGTTCAATTATAACTAGAGCTGTAAATAAAAAAATAATTAGAAATTATTGCGTAAATACAAAAAATAAGAAATTACATATTCTAAACGATAAATACCGCAAACGTTTCTTCTTCTCTGTAGATGTACCTCGTATGTGCACTTGTGGCGTCGGTTACCACGAGGGCCAGAACGTTTAGGGGGTGTGAAAAGTACGCTGCGTGGGATGGAAGGTTAAGCTTGAACCCGCGAGTTTGCGCTCGGGCGGATTGATCAGGGAGTGCCGCCAGAGCCAAAAATACCGGAGGCCTGTATAAACTTCCGAGGATGCGCCGGCGAGCCTCGTTTACGGAAGCAAGCAGCCAACCTATGAATCCTGTGTGGGGCGTTAACCAAACCTGGCGAGTCTCGGCCGAGCCGGCGAGCGCCATCTATGAACAGGGTGGGGGGTCAGCCGCAACTAGTCTAACGCGGCGCCATCTGCGTCCGCGTGCTCACAGTTTGCATTCGGAAAGCTTGTACGTGTGTAACAAGGGTTAGAGTTGCGGCGAGATGTCCGGAGAGGAAGGGCCAACAATCTCGCGTGCGTAGGCACCTACGGTCGCCACGACCGGTTTAAATTTGGCGTCAGGGCCAGTGACGGTAATTGTCACGGGACGGAGGCCGACACCGCGCATCACGCGTGGCTTGTGTTTTCAGCGGTTGTTAAAGCAGTGTTCTAAAGCGAAAAGTGCCGAGTGTTTTTAATATTAGCCATTCATTGTAACTTGTACATAATCTGAATAATATTATTTTTCTTTGTTATTGAAATTTATTTCTTATTTCACTACCGTCACAGCACTGACCGTCTCGCTATCTGAAGGCCCTATTACTTGCCGTCATAACGTACGAGTTCGTTCCGATAGCGCAAGCGGTTCCGAAACCAATCGCTTTTCCGCGCGACGGCTTCGTTTTTCAGCAGTTAAAGTGCGTGCACAAGGTCATCTAAGGAAGGTCACATTCCGTGTCCGCTACCTCCATCTCAGAGGGAGACTTCGATGACGACCTTTGACCGACGATAGTTTTTCCAAGCTGCCTGGTGTTGGAATTTGTGGCACTAAGGCGATCTATTTTTTTGCAAGAAAAAAATAATTTTCTGGTGCGTTGTATTTACGTTGTATTTGCCTACGTTTACTATAGGCAAAGTTCAGAGATCACTATAATGGAATTTTCTTGTGCTCATTTCTCATGTAAGTGAAACGGGACTAGTGAATTAAGTACAATATTACCGGAGTCGACTGTATGTAGCATAGACCCAATCTAGTGAAATTATTTTAATAAACTAACAGATGCCTATTTATGATGCGTACTCGGAATGACTTCATAGAATAAGGAGAGAATAACGTTTCTTGAACATCTCCTCTCTTTTTAATCATTCATGTCGGGCAAGATTAATGGAGCATTAAAGAAAATGTCATCATGTCCTAGTTAATAGTATCCACCTCTATTGCCTATGCAAATAATGATTGATAGCATATTGAAAAAGGAAAACCAATCAGTAATCGTATCTTGTCTTCGCAGGAAACGAGTGGAAACATTAGTAATTTGTTCGTAGATCAAGCTATTCACATAAAAGCAAAGTTTATTTGGGGTTCTAAGAAAGAAAATCATTTTTTCAAACTTCATAACTGTCAATTCTCATAACTCAAAACTTCATAACTGTCATAAAGACATTTTCAAGTTAAACATTAGGACGGAGGTGAGTGCACGAAAATGTTCTTTACAATGGTTCAATGATAACTTCGGCGAAGATGCGACTACTCGCGTGATTAGAGGGTGATGTGTGTGTGTGTAAAAAGCAGAGTCAAAGAGCGATCGTGCTGGTCATGTGGCAAAGATCTTGGGTGCATAAGTATGTATATCCGCACGCACGTGTATAGATACACGCGAGTTTGGGGTGTGTTTGCGCGTTCGTATGGATTTGTGAGTGGGTGGGGTGGGCGTTCACAGCAGAGTGGTCGCGGCTGGGTAACAGAATAGCACAGGTAAGAGAAGAGAGAAAGCGAATTTGCAAGCCAATTCGCCTGGCAGAGCAGGTGGCGAGATTATGTATGACTACGGGTATTTAATGTTAAAGGACCACCTTTCCGAGAATCATCACAGTCCAATGACAACTTCCATCCAAAGGAAATTTTTGTTTCTTTTTCTTAGATAAGAGAGAGACTTATGGGTGCGCTATACATGAACTATTTCAGTGAGAATCTGACATTTGCTTTTCCGCAATCAAATTAGGAGATTCCCTTATTATGGAATAATCATTAATGGGTGATAAAATCGTGAATAACTGATTATGGTAATACACGTGGAACATGTAACGTGGACTGGTAAACGAGTGATCTAACGAAAAACTGTTTTGTTCGGCACAAACGGAATTTGGAAGTTGTGAGAAGGAAAAACAATCGTCTGACCAAAGTGTATTTTAATGCTGAATATAAGTAAATATGCCGCAAGAGATCTCTAAGTATCCGTAAGAGAACAACAAAAAAGCAACAACAACATTAAAGTAAAGATAAGAGACATTGTCTTTAGGATAATCACTTCTGAACATTATGAACGTAATAGAGCCCTTTCTAACGCAGCCGCTGACAGATGCACGTACGGTCAGTACACGAGCGGCGCCGGGCACATACATGGCAGCAACAACGCACGGGGCGCATCCGAGTGTCCGTCTCCTCCCCGCCACCCTCGCGGGCGTGGGCGAGCGGGGAAGGGAAAGAAAAGGGGAGGGGGAGCGAAGCAGGGGAAGCTGACGCAGCACGCGTTGGCGCCGGCCGCATAATGAAGGCGTCCCCCGGCCCGTCTCAATTTCACGTATTACAAAAGCCCCGGCTGTCGCCCCGCCGCCATCGGGGTATTTGCGGCGCGGCGCGGCGCGGCGCGGCGCTGCGCGGCGCGGCGAGGCGGCGGCGGGGAGAGCCGCTTACGGCCACCAATAAGGATCGGTTTGCAGTAATCCTGCGGGGAATTCCCGGCGGCGGCGG
>BOPP01000082.1:558045-631550 GCA_017312745.1 Gryllus bimaculatus
CGCGCGCGCGGCCGTCGCTCGCACCTCCGACGACGCCACTTCGCCTTCCCTGTTTGTTTCTCCGTCTTCGTCCGACGCCATCGCGTCCCGATTTCAAATATCAGCACACGTCGCGGCACCTAATATCTTGGCGAATTGCAATGGCTCGTCCGTACAAGACGTATGTAACTGTAAATGGAAAGGGGTTTAAAAAACGGATTCGGCCACAGAATGGACGGGCGTGTTTGATTGAAGAACTATCTAAATCCTATCGTCTATAGTTCATATGCAATCTTCAAAAACATATGATGCCTACTGATATCGATACCCGATCATCGTCCTCTTATTTCATCTTGTTTTTACGTGCTTCCAGTCCTCGCTGGTTTCACCAATAGCGTTTCTACAGCTAGCTCTATCGTTGCTTCATCCTTAATCCTCAGAGCTCCTTGGTCACTCTATTGAGTTTGCTGGTGATCCCCAGGTGACTTATGCTTCTCTTGCGATGTGCCAGAAACCAGCTCCATCAATCACCTTACGACCCCCTACCTCTACATCGCCTTGTTTTCCTTAGTGGCGTCACTCTTTCTTTGTACAGTATACACACTCCACGCAACACACCTCTTCACAGTCATTCTACCATACTGTGGTGCACCTTTCTCACACTTCCTGTGGTTAGTTGAGTATATGGAATCCGACCGACTGTCTGTCTGTCTGTCTGTCCGTCCGATTGTCTGTCTGTCCCTCCGACTGTCTGTTGGTTTGTGTGTCCGTCTGTCGGTCTGTCTGTCTGTCCGTCCGTCCGTCCGTCTGAACACTAGCGTCTAAACTACACGTCCTTTTTTCATTTAGAAGACACCCCTGTCCATCTTAAGACATCTAGAACTTTTTGGCAGGCAACGGCTTTTAAGATTTTGGCAAAAAAAAGATGGGGAGTACTTTACATGACGACCCCCGCACATTTTCGAAATTTTCACAAAAAAATCTCCAAATCTTTTCTTTAAATTTAAAAAAATTTGTAAGAATAGAGTTAAAAAATACACTCATAAAATAAAGGTCGCATAGGTCTGATTTTTCGAAAATTACAAATTTTCGTAAGTACGGCTGCAATTTTTTCCAAGAAAAATGCAGTATAGGACGATGAATGACTAATGAATATTACGTATCATATGGTTGTCTAGTTTCAACGTTTACAGAAGATAAATATACATTATACATTTAAGTCATTTTAATAGTTTATTAATATAATAAGTAGGAAAGAGAAGAGTACCACAGACCAACCAATGAAGAAATCTCTTTTGTTAGTAATTAATGTAAATATTTGCTACAAATTTAGATTGATATAAATTAATTGGATTAAATTAATATAAGTTCATATTTAAGTTTATAAAAAATAATTTTATGGCGATTTTAATTAAACTCAAAATAACCCAGTGGGTTTGAGTATTTAAAAAATCGCGTCTTCCACCCCTGCGTGCACCTATCACTGACAGTCTCATAGTTGATTATGTGAGCTGATGTTATGGTCATTTTTTTTTTGTTTTTATATAGCATATTTTCAATTAAAGATAATTTGATTTCTTCTGGTAGAGTTTTGCTAATAAAGAAAGAAATCACTTTGATCGGAATGAGAAATCGATTATTTCTTTACCCAGGTGACGGACAAGAGTGTAATTATTGCGATATGCAAGCTTATCAGATGGAAAGAAAAATATACGTATTTGTAATAAGAAATTATTAGATTTGAAAAAATTCTTACTTCTGTCCTGGTTTCTTTTGAAAGCTCAGTACAATTTACAAAACGGTACGACCGCCGAGCTAGATCATGGCGGGTGACATACGCGCCTCCCACTCACAATTCAAATAGTATTGTAAATCCCAGGATACACGAACACACTCATCGCGGGACAATCCCATGTCCCTTCGAACCGAGACTCTACGGCGCTGTAGCCTCATACGCGTCAGCGTTTATTCGGCGTCGACTGCTGGCACCCTGGGACGCATGGCGCAGCGTAGTTCCGCTTCCGACGTTGCCATCGCAGGTCGCGGCGAGCTTTTCCCAGTATGCCGGGTGGAAGCGAGTGTGTGTGTGTGTGTGTGGGGGGGGGAGGAGCTGGCTAACGAGGGCGCGCGCCTCCAGAGGCTTCGGACACCGGAGCTCCGACGCAGCGGAAGCAGGCGGACGCCAATGTCGCCAACATCGTCTCGTGGGGGCACGCAGAGGGGGAGGGAGGGGAGTTTGAGATAGGAGCGTCCTGTTCGTTTCCCGGAGGGCCCACGAACTGGGAGATCTGGCAGTCGAGAGAGTGCGCCACAGCAACTCCGAATAGCCGAACAAATTGCCTTAAAATATATCTCGCGAAACAGGTCAGTAAATATTACATGCCGTCTATAGAGAATAAAAAATCATCAGCTATCTCGGGAGATCATGTAACTACATTAAAAGGAAGAAAAAAACAGCAACCTACACTTCTATTAGTTTGTTTTGAATCCTCGGAGAAAAAAGGCACCTGAATTGCACGAAACTAATTTAATCAACACAACAACCCGACATATTTAAAATCCTGACCCTCATAGTTTCGGAATAGGCACGAGGCAACTAGTGTGTGTGTGTGTGGGGGGGGGGGCGCGAAAATGTTATTCCAATACGAGAGAAATACAAAAATTGCTAATAGCGGAATAAAAAATAATTAAAAATGTAAGTTTACAAGACAACTCGATTACAGGTTGTCTAAAAGTGCGAGTTTAGGAAAATGCATCTGACAGCAAACACAATGAGATATATACTAAGCATGTCAGTCATCATAATTAAATATTTTTTTTAATTCAACTAGTAATTGAGAGCATTCAGTAACTCAACAAATAATAATTAAGTCACTTATTTTGCAGGATTAGTTCCGAGCATTTACGTCAGTCACCGCCAAACTCTTGCACCATACTCCTTTATTACTTTCCCGTATACATACGTATATACGGAGTCATATACATAGTATATGGAAAGTTAAGTAATGTTGCGGAAAAAGGGGGGGTTTGACAAAAAAAAAATCATTGCCGGGCCCTGATAACGAAAAAGGGAATAAATTCAGTTGTATGTGTTATAAGGTTTTTCAAAATCTCAACATTTTCTGTGAAATGAAGCTCAAAATCCCGCGTTTCAGAAACGCGTGAACCTCACCAATGGCTCCAAATTTTTTCTTTAAACTTTTCGAACGGATAGTGCTAATTGCACTCTTTAATCTGACGTAAAGTTTAATTCGTTTTTTTAATACATTTACATACATAGTTTTAGGCCGATTTCTAATAGAATAAATGACAAGCGATGGCAAATCTGTGGGAAGGAGCAATGTGAGCTGCAGCGCTGAGGGCGAGCGCGGAGGCAGGTGTCGCGATGCGCGGCGATTGGGCTGCGCCTACGCCCACGACCCGTCGCCGGCCGCCCGGGGCGTCGCGCCGCACCGCGGCGAGGCGCCATGTTGTGGGGGCGCGGCGGTGGCGTTGCCAGGAGACGCGACCCCGCGGCGGTCGCCATGGCGACGGTCGCGGGAGCGTGGGTGAGTGCGGAGTGAGGGGCGGGCGAGCTGCGGCGGCGGCGCCAGCGCGGCGCGTTGGGCGCGAGGCTCCGACACCGCCGCCTCCCGCACCGTGCAGCTCTTCTAGAGAGGAAAGGCGAAGGCAAAGGCGAAGGCGAAGGCAAAGGCGAGGGAAGCGAGAGGCAACGACGCCGCGCTAGGTGCTCCCTCGGTCGCGCAGCCTCCCAGAAACCACCCTGCCGCGCCAAGAGTCCTCTCGTCTGAGCCACTTTTGTCTGTGCAGGACTTCATCGGAACAATGAGTTCGTTCGTAATCCTCATTATGCCACTTTCTCTTTCCCACTTTTCCGTTATTGGGACCTGCGCTGCATCAAATGTTGGTGTGTCATGTTATCTATGCTTCCAAACTTCTTTAGCCTTCAGTACATTCCCAATTTTACTTTTTGAGACTTTAGGATAGAAGATCGCTATCTAAGAAGGAATCCTGCCTTCGCTGAAACCAGCGGCCGTGAAGGAAGGAGAGACGATCCGAACACAGTTCTTGTAATGCGTGCTTTGGGTTTAGTGTTTCTAGACATTTACTATAGTTCAGTTCGGCCAGGTGGCAAACTGAAACCGTTCACTTTTGATGAGAAAATTAGACCAATTGAAGAACACGAACAAACCAACACTTCTGCGAAGATTATGAAAAATAAATTTAAATTGAGAAAATATAAAATGTATTACATGTTAAAACAAAGATAAAATGAAGAATGAGTAGTTATGAGATTTTTTTATATTCACGAGGACCTAGACGAAATGTCGAAGCTTAAATTATCAGATGAATTCATGTGTTCCTACAAATATTGAAGGAATTAATATTTATTTTACTTTTATTGAGTTCGTTATGTTAGTGTTGCATTTCTGTATGATGATCTCTTTTGTCGCTAACGGGACGCCTTCGTAGTTTCTAGGACAGGTAAACTACTCATACAACCTATTACATCTTTGAATGATTGAATTTTCTGAATCGACCGGTTTTATTGCAAACGTGAATAAGAAACCTGGACAAGATGGTCGAAAATATTGGATCCAAATGATTCCGGCTTAGACAGGTTTTAATATTTTATATTTAGACTGGTTCCCATATATATAGCAACCACACACACACACACACACACATTTGTGTGTGTGTGTGTGTGTGGCGTGTGTGTGTGTGGTACGCCCGCCCGCCCTTACTGGAAGCGGTAATTAAACTGCCGACGCGATGCAAACGCCAGAGCTGCGAGCGGGGGCGGGACGGGGCACGCCATCCTCTCGTGCGCAAACGACGCGGGAAGGAAGGGGCGGAGTGAGGGACAACGCGCGCTGCGCTCTGAATCTCTCCACGGAAGAAAAAGGAAAGACAAGTAAACCTGAATGACATAAAGAGCGGCCCTCGAGACGAGACACTCTCTCCGCTCCCCGGCTCTCGGGAGCAGGCTCCGCGCCGCGCCCTCCCCCCTCGTCCCGTCCCCGTCCGCGCACTCATCGTCCGCTCGTCCCTCGTTGACACACACAGCCACCCCGTCCGCCTGCCCGTCCGTCAAGCCGTTCGATCGCTGCTTCTGTGTGCACTCTCCTTGACTAGAGCTCTCTCCAACGCTCGGTCATTTTCGCGTCCTGCTTCTTTTTCTTCTTTCCTCTCCTCCGCGGAGTGAACCGACATTGTTCACAACTTTCACTCAATGATCGCACCATATTTCCTGGAATACTCGCATTTTCATTCGTATCTTTATACTGTTATAGCGACTGCGCCTCGGTCTTTAAAATACACCGTTAGTTTGTATTCATCTGCGTAAGGCCTATGTCTTTGTGAGTGATCCAAGCAAGGGGCGATGATTTTGAACACGGAATATGCGAAAAAGGTAGAAAGAGAAACATGTACAAATTGCAGAAATATTCCTTTAGAAAACTGGGATCATTAAAAATTGTTAACTTTTGCTGGCCTCTCCATTAGCCCACCAATAAATACAGACTCAAATGTGTTGCTCATTTTGATAGATCATATAATTTCTATCTTGCTTACTTACATTTATTAGGAAAGTTCTATACGTGTTTCACAGAATTCCTCATATTTATTTCTGGGAGCTTATTCTTAAGCAACAGCTCATTCCCAACATTTCACTTGCCCGACCTCATCTCACGCCCGCCCACTATCCAAATACTTGCCCAAATACCTCTTTCACGATGTATTTTCTCAAGAATGCTTTTCTTCACTTTATTATTTCGCAATCTACATCCACAATTATTCGACCCTGTCACACCCCACCGCCCACACACCCTATTGATATTTTTATTTCAGATTCTACACTCTTTTTTCCATGTTCTTCTCTATCAAATTCGTTCCTCATACATCATCCTCCATTTCATTCTCGCTCTTTCTTCTCCGGTTCTTCATCTTCGTCCCCATCTGGTTTCCGCTTCCCCTTGCTCCTTCAGGGACTGGTCTTCCCCAAGGCGGAGTCGTGGTCGGGTGGCGGGCGGGGCGTGGGAACGGCGGACGCGCTGCGCAACTTGACTAGCCTCGTCCGAAGGGGCTAGGCGCAGAGGGCCTGCGGCCACCGCGCCCTCGCTTCCCCTGCCGCTTCTCTCGCCAGCGGGCGCTCCTCTTCCCACCAGTGCTGGACCAATTGCGGCGTACCGGTCAGCGCGCTGGGTTTCGTCCTCGGAGAGCTCCAATTCCGGATCCCGAGCGATCCATGGGATTTTTGTGGTGGGCAAAGCGATATTCCCCGGTTCCCCGGTTCACGCAATTTTTCATTTCACCATTACGCCGTCATTTAAAACAACTTTATAAGAATCATTTATTCATTAATACACTCATCATTCCTGTCATAAGCCTAAAAACGTACAGGAAATACGACGCAAAATTTGTGAATGTGTGCTTGCTGAATAAATTTCAGGTCCGAATATCTACGTCATAATCATCCTTACTTTACTGCATTGAGTATCAGAAAAAAAATCATTTGAACAAAGATTAATGAGAAAAAATTCATTCTCATGGTCAGATTAAACTTTATATAATCAAGAGTATAATAAAGTACTAGTGGGCTGAAAAATCTATCATAAAATAACATTCCTGACTAAGAAATTGAACGAATTATTTCAAAGAATGCCCTGAACACTTGGTTCAATGGATCAATTGTGAGGTAATCAAAATTAAACTGTTGAACAATAATTCTTAATGCCAATTACTTAAAATGAAAGAAATTGTTTTCTGTTTAACATCTTATTTGAATATCTTCTAAAGCTTACTTTGGCATATCTAGGCTTCACAAAACGATACCATCAATTCATATGCGTAATTTCATCACGTTCACAGGCAAGCGTTATACTTGACATAGAAATCAAACTGATGAAACTTATCTCCTTAAGACTCTAAGAAAAATAAATTTTGAACAATAAAACCCTCATTTCAATAAAATTTTACACATGAACCCTTTCTGCACTGAAAATTCTATTATTATCTGAAGTATATTTGTAGGAGGGATTATTCATGAAAACAGTGTTTATTATTATATTTTACTATTATAAATAACTAGTTTCGATCAAGAATGTTATACAAATTAAAAGTGTAAGAAAAAGTTACAACCCATGGTATTAAATAAATTGCTGGTTTATGATTAGTCTCGGGGCAAATGTTCGGGGAAATTGAGTTTTATTGAAATTGTTTAACCACGCGCTTCTATAACTCGCCAATTTGTGTGGTTTTCCAAAAAAATAGCACTGCTCAAAAATAACAAATAAAGTACTCGTAATTAATATTTTAACAAAAACAGACTTCACAAATACTGTAGTAACATGCTATATATTTTCAGAGAAAATCAAAACTGTTTTATTGTTTTGCGATATTTCCCAGACAGGTCATAACTTACTGTCGCCAAAAATTGTCGTGTCTCAACAACACGCAAACCTGGTTTTAAACCCTAGAACGTATCGCTTCCGAGTTATGCGCGAAACTTTTTTTTTCTTCTAAAATAGGTCGAATGTAGGATGGTGTTCCAGAGTTGAAAGAAAGAATGAAAGAAACAAAACAAAAAGAGAAAGAAAAAAAGAAAAGAAAATATTCTTTGCGTTTGTATTTGGCGCCGATAAAATTATTTTTCTTCTTCTTCTGATAGTATAAATTATTTTCTTATTTTTCGTCTTTTTTTCAATCAGATAAAATGTTTAAGTAGAAGAAAAAAAATTAAACAAACACTTTTTCAGTAGTAGAGGGGTAGTAATGGTAGTGGGAGCGGAGCTAATAAACCTTCCAAAAATATTTTTGTTAAAGTAGTGGTTTAACTACTCATGCCATTGGGTTTTATGGAACTTTTTACCTTCTTATCCGTGGTAAGTTGTGCAAGAAACAACAATTTCAGAAGGAACGAATAAATTGAGCCAACAATAAAAATTCCATGAGGCTATAAATCATGAATTTATTAGTGAACAACCTGAAAGTAGATTAAGTCACAAATGAAATTTTTATGACCATTTTCGAACTATTTCACTATGCAACGGCAGTTGTTGGTGTACTAACACAAAAAATTAAGAAAATATAAGACGCATAGTTGAAAAAAAACATTTTTTTTAAAAAAAGTTGAGCAGCATGTCACCTGCAAGTCTCACAATTTTTACAATACTATGTTTACAATACTATAATTTTTACAATGTTCTAGTAGTCCAATAAAAAAGCAACAAAATCAGGAAAAGAGCCAGATACAGACCCTAAAACAATCACAATGAAAATTTAATAACAATTAACAAACTTTAATGAATACTTTAATAACAATTACTCATACAACTGGTTGAGCTAACACTTCATATCGTATTTAATACTGTCTAATACATCATTCGCTGGAAACTTATAATTTATTGTACGTAATATAAAAGAAAATATTTTGGAAATAAAAAATGTCACAGATAAATATATTACCTCACATATATTTGTAAGCTGAATTAATTGACGTTACTTCAATTATGTTAGAGTTTTTCTAGGGAGTTCTTTAATAAACAGTTACTTTAGTTTAACAACATTTCACTTTCAATTGCATTAGACCTTCATAAATAAGTGGTTCATAAGCTGTCCTCGGGCAATGAATAGAAATAAACATATTCTTTCCAAAACTCAAAGTATTTGTTAACAGCTAATGTCCACCACATTCGCCACGACGATTTTAATTTGAACTTGACTTGCTTCGTTCACTGTTTTGCCCGTCTATCACAGAATAAGAAATTGTATCCAAGGGTATACATTTTAGGGTTCTTTCGATCTGCTTCGATTGAAACTCATACTGATGGGTACGTTTTTTATGGTGGCAGAGAAAGAACAGAATATTAACGGCCGTCCTAGATGAATTTCCTTTTCTGATCTGACGAATAAGTAATCGTTGCAAACTCAAAACCACAAAATGTTTCATATATCCTTTCTATTACAATTGATTCGAATGGTTTCGCATTTGCACATTAATACACCATAAATGGTCCTTCATAAAATACGAAATCAATGTAAAAAATAAAGAGTAGTACCGTAAAAGTAAAATTAGCAATAAAAGAAAAGGACATTCAATAGACATGTTTTTTGAGGAAGGCCTACGACAAGTAGAAATGTTACTAAATAAAACGAATCGTGAAAGATATACATTTAAAACTAGAAGGAAATTTACGAAGTTCAGCGAGGTTCGTGAAAATTGTTGTAAAGCGTGTATCTGATAATGCATATAGGGCTCGAAAACAAGTTGTATGCCTATTCCCGCAAACATTTAGGAAAAGGGAGAAAATTCACACAACGAAACTGACAGAAATTTTTAATCCCAAATCAGGAACACAGCAACGATCGGTTTATTCACCGGTGTACTTGCATGTTTTGGGTTGGAGATCCGCTGAATAAACAAAAACGTTTCAGCGTCATTATTTTAACGGTAATTAGCAAAATATCTGATAACGCAATTTTGTATAATTTTTGTTAATATGTGATCAATGCATTTTTACCCTTCCGCTGCTCTGGGTACAAACCATATGACACCTTTTTAAATAAATTAAACAGGCAAGGGCAATTTTCTCTCTCTCGTTCGCATTCACGACTATATTTGAAAGCTCAGCGTATGATAGAGAATAAAAGTATTTTCACACGGCTCTTACTTTCATCCCATAATAATTTCTGCTGATAAAAACAACTAAATTACACAATAATGTATTTTAAAATTACCCTTTATCACGCAACATGAAAAAATAGTGCACGATAAAAACATTTATTAATATTCATGCATTCACACTAGTTCATAATGAAATAAATTAAATAATTATGTAAAATGTGAAAAGCTTTATTACATTTTCATTTTGTGGCACCAAACTCATGTGTTTTGTAAGTCCCACGGAAAAATGAAAAATAACATTTAATTTCGTCAAATCCTTCGTGTGATTGGACTGGACGTAAAGTATAAAATTTATTTGTACTACAGTTGGAAAATGTGCTAAAGAACAGTTGTGGGAACAGGAAAGAAGGCGGTCGAAGAACTGCCTACTGGGCCTACTGGATGCAAGAGCCTACTGGGTTAAGCAGTATTCAGTACCTGTCGACTAGATAGAAAACCAAGAAGTCAAAGAGATCCAAGAAGGGAGAGAAGCCGGAAAGGGCGCAAAGAGCGAACTACCGTGTAACCATCGAAAGGCAGAACTCCTCCCTTTGGATGGGCGAGCAATGGGGTCAAAGTGGGTTCCAAAAAGTGGGCAAGATTTCGAATGAAAAAAGCTGGTGGATACAGACAGAACACTTTTCTTAACAACAAAAACATGTAATAATAATAATAATGATAATAATGAGATTTCAAGAAACAGTTGTAAGGACGTAAAGATGACTGAAAATTGACGTGGATAAATACACTTGCTAAATTTAGAAGAAAAGCATCTAAGAATTGATGTAGCCAGAATCCATGTTTCGTGTGTCCTTGATACTAAAACCTCGATTGACGGCAAAACATCAATCCTTCGGTGAAACAACGCTAGCGGTTAAACCGTTTAGCCGATTTTCTCCACTTCAGCCAAAATTGATATTCTTGGACTAATCTGGCTGATGTCGCGGTTCCTTGAATTTGAAATCGATATTTTAATTTTGAAGGATATTTTACATTAAGCCCCAGGCACATTTTCAAAATTTTCAAAAAAGGGCACGTTGTTTTTAATTAAATTTTGTTGTTGAAAACGTTATTTCGTTGACAGAACGTTCAAGAGAAGGGTGCACGTCTCATTTCCTTTGAAAACCATGATTTTTTCGAAAATTGAAAAAAATAATTAAAATCATTTTCGGCGTCTTCTAACAACTAAAATATTTAAGATAGAGATTTTATCCCTAAACAAAATCTGTCTCATAACGACTCAACAAAATCTGTGTCATAACGATAGATTTTCAAATAAGGTCATGTACCATTTTTCAGAACTTTGGGTTATTTCGCGTAATTTTAAGTGAAATAAGGACAATTTTCAATCAAACAAGTTCTTTCTCAAAAACGGCTCCATCGTTTTTTTAAAGAAATTTTATTGGTGGATTGTCTGGCGGACGTTAAAGATAATAGTGGATATATCATGTTGATTAAAAACGCTGATGTTTCGAAAATTGAACCAATTCAAAGTTTTTTTCGGCGTCCTCCTTCCACTACAATTACTAAGTAACCTTTTCTTCTTAATGAAATGTGTTCAACAGATCTTCAAATACAGTCATGTTGAATTTTTCGAAAATGTAAGTACTTTTTGAGTAATTTGGCGTCAAATATAAACGCCCGCTCCTTATTTCATGCGCTTCGTGAACATAGTTTTAAAAGTGTTATAAAGCAGTTGGATACTACGTACGTTAGAATTTGTTTATTATTTCATATTTCTTTGTTAGTTTTTGATAGAGTTTTGTTGTTAATTTTAAAATTAATATTTTAGAAATAATTTAAAACATATTTTAAATTGCAACCTTTAATTAAGTTAAATGTGAAAAGGAATATATTTCGCTTTGGTCAATAAGATGTGACAATAAAATGTAATGCATGTAAAATCAGTTATTTTTATGAACATAAAATATATTTAATAATAATATTTTTATAATTATTTTCATTTTCTTGCTAGTGGAATCAACTGTACTATTTGGAAAAATATGTATCCCATTCGAATTAGCGGTCATTATTGCTTGTAACTCATTGTTGGAACGCCGCATTGATAACAGAAGGCGATAATGACTGCTGCCTTTTATTTCGCGCTAATATATACTAATAATTTTTTTATCCCTAAAATACGCATCGTGCATTGTTGGTACAATTATGTAGAACGTGAATACACTAAATTCAATGGTAGAAAGCTGTATTATTTTAAGCATTTGATTTTTTTTTAAATTTGAATTTTTCACGCTTCCTTTGTTTAAGATTTTTTCAAAAGGTAGTTGACATGTAAGACAAATTGTTATATAATAACAGTACATAGCCATTAACAATATCGTGAGAAAGTACGACCGTTGTAGCACTACTAGTTAAACAAGAGGAGTTACAACAGCACTTTCTTGTATTATTTATAAATTTTGCAATTTTCGAAAATTCTGAGTAACGAAAATCAAATCCGTGCCATTCATACAGACCAACAAAAATGAGATCTGCCCAATTTTTTAAGCGTCTCTTGCTCCATCCGAGAGGAAAAACTGTAAAATTTGAGGCTTAATGTCAATTATCCTACAACCTAGAGACATCGTGTCGAATTAGTAGGGCCTCGAGTTACGCCGGATCGATCGAGGAATGTCCATTATGGAGTTAATCGTCTGAAAGCGTTGGGCGTTAGTGTTAACCACGGGCGGACAGGGGACAAACCATTTTTGCTTAATACATTTTTTTCGTATCAAGGATCCACAAAATGTAGATTCTGACTACACTCGTTAGAGAATGTTTCTGTATGAAGGAACCCGAATTACCCACTTTTTCGATATCTGAGCTCCAAAATACGAATTCTTCTGATGAAAAATTGTCACTTACGTAGTACTAATTACAAAGTAATTAGTGAGAAAGTAAAGTTTGTGCGACGAAGACGAAGATGAGCACGAAAATGGAAGGACGAAAGGAGACAAACAGCGATCGGGAAGATCATAAGACAGCTACGGTAGCGCCGACCCCGTCATGGGATCTCAGCGCAGCGGAGCCTCACACAAAGGGAATTCGCCAACAAAACAAACTACAGACGGAGCAGATGGGCGGAGTAGGAGCGGACCGGTCGGGCGGCCGGCAGGGAGGCAGCACGCGCAAGCACCGACAATGGGCCCTCCACGGCGTCGGCGGCGGCGGCAACAGCGGCCACCTCTCGAAACCTCTGTCAGCTGCGAAATCTCATTTCGAGAGATGGAAGCAAGTGATTGCGCCTTCGAGACATCTGAGACCCCGGCGAAACGAGCACCGGAGCACCGACTGGCACAAAATAGAGCGAAACAATGGGAATGAAGCGGGCCAAATAACGCGGAACGCCGTTACAGGGAAACCGAGGTTAAGGAGTAACAAGAGGAAATGAACAAAGTAAGACCGCGACAGCTATAGAGGAAAAGATCACGTAACTGCAGAAACACGACTAAGGATGCACATTAATTAGATTTACTTATATTACCGAAAAATACGCGAGAAGAAAATCACGTAACAACCGAAAACACTGATCAAATTTGGCATTTTTTAAGTTCGAAAGAAGCGTATTCCTGAGACGAAAAAGATACTGAACGAAATAGTAGTAAGAAATATATATCTTCTCATTTTCAACCACATAAATGTCTTTGGAATGAGATCAGACCGGTTTGAGTAATGGGAATGACGGAAGTAAGGCGAAAAACATGTTCTTTTTTTTTACTTACAAATAAATATATTTAAAGAATATTTTCATTAATAAATGATTTTCGCATGTGAATAATATCCACATGATCAGATAGAGACGTACTATCAGCGCAAGTTTTATTGAAATTTCATAGCGAGGAGTGCGGGGGGAGAGGGTTCTGGCTCCGTCACATCGTAAAAGGACGCATGAACTCTAAGCGTGGCTTCAGAAACTCTACGGTAATTTTGACGGCAGGAAGAGAACTACTTAAAATTCTCTATACTACATATAAGAGAAAGTAAAAAAAAGGTTCTTACACTGACGAACACACTTTCGAACGATGGGATGAGATTATCTTCAAACAAATTATTGTTTACATATTCTATCAATAAAGCACATCTTTCTTGAATGCCCCATCCACAATGAAGAAAGAAACAAGTGCCTAGGAAATGCAAATTTCAAATGCAATTTCATCTTCGCTAAGATACCAAGAAAAAGTGATTCAATTTTGAAAAATATGGATATTGTAACTGAATTTTATTAATCTATTAGTCGCTCCTGAGTTCTGTTGTTTATCCGATTTAAAATAAAAATAATTTAAAAAAGAAATTGTTAATTATTCCCGTACACTTCTGACCCAAACGCTTTTTCGCAGGGCAAATTATTCTGGATTCAGTTCATAAAAGTTAGTTTCGTACTACATCATAATCTGTATTAGTTTTTCATTCTTACAATCATAAGTCCCTAAATAAGCTTTACTACAAAATATTGTAGGTCGATACTTCAGAAGAAGTACACATCTCATAAATAGTTTTATTTGTTTCGTTAAAAAGTTTTTGCACAATAAGTGACTACATCAGTTTGTCTTCTTTCCAAATCTGATTCTAGTCAGATCATTCAGCCTATATACATGGACCCTAACATCACAAAGTCTATAAATTAGCGATATTTTAAAGAACTAGAATCAAAGACAATTTTCGCGTAAAATGAAGGACTGTTGTTATCAATGTCAAATCTCGTTTAAGCAATAAGATTATATAAAGAACCAGTGATCTCAATAACTTCATTCGGGTTGTGTGATTACTACTTATGAATTGGAAGATGCTACGCAATAAAACAAAAATATTTCAAAGAGTTTACATACATAATGTAATATACTCTGTCACAAAGTAATCAAATTCGGAAATTTTAGCAAATTGACATTTCAATTTGTTGATAGCAGAATTTTGTAATATTTCAACTAAAAATAGAAACAGATGAGTGTTGGTTCATTACGCGGTAATCTGTGGTAGTGGTGATCCAATATCAATGAAAATTTTGCTTTCTTTGATGGCAATTTGTGGTACCTGCTGAAATACACAGCGATAAATATTGTCCTATCAAAATAGTGTAACTTTTAAAGATCAATTTCAGTTTTATACTGTAAGAAGTATGGCATAGGCAGAACTTCGGTAGTACTTTGTATCAAGCTCATCTGTATTTTTATTGAAGTTCATTTTAACTATTCATTATTTCAATTGGGTTTCATTAATACACGTCTAATTTCGATGAATTGCCTTTATGCATTTACAGTTCTGTTCCTAATGATGTTATCATAACAGACTAAGAAACGCGAGAGGAAAAATAAAATGTCTCTACAATAAGAAAATGAGAGTTTTTAATTATACCAGGAAACTTCATCCCAATTACTAAATAATATACTATTAATGTTTTTTACGCTTACCGTGGCATCAGAGACACAGCAGTGTATCAATGCGGTTAGTAGCCGGTTTAATGAGCTTGGGGCATTACACTGGACGCGTTACATCCAGAATGTGGGTTTAAATCGCATGCAAAGCATGGGTGTTAGTTAAACAGTGGTATGGTGGTGCCTTTCGAATATCACCACGTATCTCCTACACAACCTATCATTCTATCTCCAATTCCGTTCCCCTTGCGCACTAACATGAGTAAGTATGAAGGACAGGGAGCGTGGCGCCTACGGGCGTACGCGCGTGTGGGCGGCACCCTTCCTTTGACCTGGACCGAGCGTGGAAGGGAGTCCGAACTACACCGGAGCGATGGATGGAGGAGGCTGCCACGTACAGACCAAGGGAGATGCACCTAGAGAGACCCGAAGGGGAAGGTATGTCTGGAAGAGATCGAAAGGAGTAAGACGTGAAATAGAAACGCCAATGTGATAAGTTCACGACCCACCATCAGACGGTGTCGAAATTCCTTGTGCGAGATCCGCGACGCAGTCCGTCACGTGTGAAGTTGCGTTGCCAGCGCACGGCGGTGAGTGGAGAAGCGGGGTATCACACTACAAAGAATACATACATTTTCTACAAAAGTCCGATTTATCACTTCCATAGAATAATTCGATAGATCTGGAGCACTGAAAAAGCTCTTCTTCAAAACCGAAGGCGACAATATTCTACAATGAGGCTCAAACATATTTAAAATCCACTTCCCTAGAATATTGTTTGCGCAACTAAATGAAAACGGTTTTCGATCAACGAACGTGAAACAGTTCAATTTCATTTCTGTTTCAGATGACAAAATTAAAAAAGAAAAAAAGAAGAAAGCAACAATGAAGCATTTTTATGTTGCATTTTAAATAATAGCAGAGATCTATATAACAGAAGCGTGAAAATTCTTCTTCCAACAAAATCCAAACCGGGGTCATAAACAGAAATAGCATTTTGCACGTGTTTATCCCAAATAGACTCTCTCTTCGATCAGCGATGCAGATATTTCAAATTAATGCATTTATGGTGTAACTCGTTTACAATGAAATACAGAGGAATGTTATCGGCAAATGTTAATTTGCTGTACGAAACGTGATAAATGCTGACGATTATATTGCACAAGCATAATTTTACAGTGAAAATGGAAACAAAGGATGTAAACACAGATTCTAAACAAAGATTTAACATTTTGGTTTTCTCTACTTAATTACTTCTACATATTTGCAATGTTTTCAAATTTTTCTTCCTCTGTTCATTAATACCTGAAATTATTTCTCGTCAAAGACAAGTTTAGAAACTGAAACCGAAGAAATCAACATAATACCTCTCTAGATGAGTATTAACGACATGTAATATTTCGTAAACTGATTTGTAAGAAAAGGTTTAGCAACAATCAAGCACATTGTAATAGATGCTAAAGCCCATATGAATAAAACGAAAATGCACTCAGAAATGGCTGAGAAACGAACGGAAACTTCTACGTAATAGTTATTCGAAGTACGAGAAGTTGTTTACAAGTGTATACAAAGGCCTCTAGAGAAGTGTTTCCAATAACACCAGGGATAAACAGGATCTCGAAGAGCATCGTCGAGAAGCGAGACCGTCTCCTTTCACTAAGCACTCGCGGCCGGATATAAGAAAACGCCGGGATATCGCTCCGAGAAAACTTTCGAATAACTCGAATTGGCGAAAAGTGGGGAAAGAAGTTTGGGGGAGGAAGGCGGGGCGCTTGGATAATAAAATCGGCGGCGGCGGCAGCGCCACACGAGAACGAAGAAATGGGGGCGTCGCCGCCGCCATCGATGCGCTGTTCTCTTTAAAAGTGATCGTTGCGTTATCTGGTAATTCCCGTGATGGAGAACGCAAAATTGGGTCCTCCGCAACTCTTTTGTGGAAACGCACAAGCAGCTTCGACGACGGAAAAGCTCGATTCGCCGCGCCTCGGCTCTGTAAATAACGAGCGCCGCCGGTGGACTTTTCGGGAAATGCAAGGCAGCAATGAAAATTAAATAGTTTGAACGGCATACGCTCGTGCCGTTCGCAGTGATGTCGAAATATGCGGTACTGGTGATCCAAGAAGTCACATATTGATACACACTGTACACTGAGACCAGTGATGTCAATTGAAAACACGTAATCATCTTTACAAAAAGAAAGCCGCTCACAAATGGACACTACTTTTTATTGAAACATGTTTTTCAAACCGAAAAATAAATTCTTTCCTTTGCATTCCATTTTTATTTTTTCGACCACTACTTACTTACGCAGTAAAGAAAAAAATATTTTAATGCTTCAGCGGAAAGTGAAGATTTGTCGTCAAAAAATTTCGTATATCGCCGTGATATCCACAAAGTGCAATACATATTGTTCCCAAAAAACATATTGAGAATCCGTCTTGGGTCCTGACAAAAAAAAAACACCTTTGAGGCAACTTGTCTTTCACCGTCCGAGCGCCAGTGGCCAAGGTAGCGCAAAACCCATTCAGTTGATTTACTCCTAAATTGATATTCCCCGATCGATCTGACCACACTCGAGGGCCTGTAAATTTGAAACGGATATTTTAATTTTGGGGCTTACATTACACGACGCATTAAGAATATTTTCAAAATTATCGCAAAAATAGCTTGTAATTTTTGGATTATATTTTCCCGTCGTATAGAGTACAGCTCACTTAAAAAATAGGCTAGGCCTCATTTTCAATTCCATTAATTTTCGTTGAAGTCTCTAAATTATCGATAAGTACAAACGTTCAAAATTCGTTGGATGTCTTCCTACAACTTGAAGGTCGATATATATTTTCTTAATGAAATCTGTTCTTCAAAGATAGATCTTTAAAAAAGTTTTGTACAATGTTTAGAACATTGAGTAGTTTTCACATAATTGTTTAAAGAAGTATACGAAATTTAAAAATAAGATTTTCTCAAAAGGGCACCAAGCTTTTTTTCATTTTTGTTTCTGGAACAGCGTGTGCAAATAAAATGTCACAAGTCTCATTTCTAGTAAATTCTCTGAATTTTCAAAAACTTCAAAAGTTTAATACTGCAAAATTATAAAATTGATTAAAGAGATTCTTCGTTAATAAACTCTTTTCTTCAAAATTAGATTTTTAAATAAGGTTATGTACAATTGTTTGAAAATATGAGCAGTTTTCGCGTAATTTTTGCTTGGAGAAATGGTAATCAAACAAATATTTTCTAAACAATTTTTTAAAATTTCTTTTTCTCGATGGGTACTAAATACTGATACAAACGGGATTGGTTCCATTTGCATTTAACTCTGAATTTTTGAAAATTGTACAAATAATGCAAGAAAGTATTGTAGTACAACTAGTTCATTACGTAGATGTAGCTAATTTTTTTCATAAATAAACGCTAACACTCGTCGAGAAGCACTTAAAAGCGTTGTGATTTTCAGGGACTCGAATGATATTTTCTTTTCTTTATTACCAAACAGGGTAAATAAATGATTATGCAAGAAATAACTTTTTGTGCTTTCAATTTATTTCCAATCAGGAAATTGATGTCGATGTCTTAGATATAATCGAAGGTAACTAGAAATCATGTTCGATCAATATTTGATGAAAATGCAAAGACTGTTTCATGTGCGAGAGTTCAAACAAATATGCAGGTACGTTCCAGATAAATCAAAACAATGACTTATATGCAGACATACGTACTATTTCTGAAGCAATGTGAGATGGCTAAGTAACGTGATATTTCCTGACATAGGGAATACAAATAATTCTTAGTTTCTTTTCACGCAGTTTGCTCTACCATAGAAACCAACCTATAGAAATCAAACAAAACCCAAGACGAGAACAATGGATTCCAACCATTCAAACCACACAAAGGAAGGGAAAACGCCACTCTACAAACATCCACTGACAGCCGAACCTACAATAGTCCACAAAAGACGACAAATGGTTGTATTGTACACAGTGCTTGAAAATACACATCACATTCTTCAGAAAAACGTAACGCTTGGAGATACCAATGGTAAATGCACTAGGAATGGTCCTAAGCAATTAACGTTTTGAGAAGAAGAAATAACAGTTTACGTATCGTTCTAAACTTCGATGTAAGATATTTCTCCATCAATGTACTACATACTTCTCATAATTTCTAGATCATTCTTGGATTGTAGGGGATTCCTTTGTGAACTCATTACCATTTTGGTATACGCATATTGAACTTCACGATTCTCATTTTTCTCGTGAGCACGAAATGTTTTTTTAAAGTGAAGTATTAAGTCAGAACATTCGACGGAAATGTAACCTATATAGAAACAAAAAATACCAAAAACATTGGTACTTAACTTTATTTTGTACATCAAAAACATTGGAGATAGGTCATTTACATTTCAGACAAGTGGATGTTTCCATGACTACAAGGGAGACTTCCCGGATGAGGTCGATAGTCCAGTCGTGGGGTAGAAAGTCTCTTTTGCCATGTGATGTACAATATTTTATTCGATCCCTGAATTTTGAGAAAAAATGTACGAGTAATATTAAAATTTATTTGACCCTACATTTCGAGTGTTGGAACGTTTTTCTAAATGTCGAATAAGGTTTGAATATGAATTGTGACGGAAATAGCGCGGCATTTGCAATGATGGAAAACGACATATTCGGCAATTTATTTGTAACTCCCCCAGGTGTTTCGAACAAACTACCTTAGAGTTAGCAACATGAAAATGCAGAAAACAGTGTGGAAAAATAATATATTTTTTTCATTATGAGAGAAATGTGAAAGGTGCAAATGTGTTCCTAGCGTATTATGCAGACGTGAATGAAAAAATACAAGCCAACGCCTACGTGATCACAGTATTCGATGTTGAAAAGCTTGCTTTAACGTCAATGAAAATATACACATCAGCAGATTTGTAATCAAGAAACTTAATTATTAATATTATCGTAATGAAAGTACTATATAAATATTGTAGTTTCATTACAATAATATTTACTGTTTTACATTGATTTTCGAAACTATTAGCATATTTATAGAGAAAGTTCACTGGATTTAAAATCATTTTCAAGAAATAAGGTGTTGAAGTCCTTTACGTGTGCAGTTAACGGCATTTTTCAAATGACCAAGGTTTGTAAAAAAATAAAGACATATTTTGAATTTGATTTTAAGCATGCTGACGCTTGCTTCAGGTTGACTGGTCTTCTCTTTGGAATATATGAACATGTAGATTTCAATATTTTTTAAAATATTTTATTTCACTGATTCTTACAAAGATGATAAGCTGAGTAAGCTGGTTGCAGTTATTCGTGATCAACTCAAATAATTAAAAAAAAAAGGATGTTTGAAATTACTTATAATTAAGAGTACAACATAGAACATACATTATAACACATAGGTTTGCAAAATAGATGTGAAAAACTGTCGAAAGTGCTGTTAAAAGACCTTGAGGGTCAGGGCACGATTTTAATTGTATACATATCCCAGATTTAAAAACTAATAATTTGCGCACGTTGACGATTAGGGGATTAACCTAATAAAAATGTTTCGTAAATATAAAGCTCGATGTCGTACATTTCAATAGTTGGTCAATCATAACTAATATTTTGGAAGTTATACGAATTGCAAATGCCCTATCCATCCCATGGAAACTTATTCATTTAAAAAATGCCCACTAGAGAGTCCGGATTCTTAAAACTTCCAAATTCACAAAAATAGGGCATTCATTTAGAAGAGCTTCAGGGAGCATTTTGGCAGAGAGTGGCGCTGCTATTATTAGTTTGAAACGTTAGTGTGTGGTTGGAAAGGAGTGAGCGTTACGGGGTACATCAAGAATAAAATAACTGCTATCAATAAAATATTCAGAGCAAACAGCGATAATGCACCGCAATACTTCGATTTAGTATCGTCAACGTCGCCAAAGACGGAAATAACTTACGAGGAAACATGACAACGTACGTCAGTTTTTTCGAACAATTCTCAATTGTATTATTAATATTCAAGTGAATAAAAGTAATATTGAGTAAAGAACTGAAATTTAAGGTCTGAAATCATTTTTTTACTATCCTTTTACTATCCTATTAAATTTTATAAACGATAGAGTTTCTTAATGATATCGTTGGTTAAATGCTGGACATGGATAGAACACTTATAAATACAATATGCAACTGTTGGCAAGAGTGCCAAAAGGACTTTCAGTACGGAAAGTACTTTCGGTACGTTTCCAGGTTGGTGTTTGAAAAGTTCAACTTTCAAGTCTGAATACTGTGTAAGAATGCGCCACTTTGAAGACGGTGTCGAATAAAATATAATTCATTAGTTATTTTTAAAGTTTCGAAAACAAAAGACTTCATTATACGCAACAATTGACACTCAATTAAACTAGGGGAAATTTCTTTGGGTTTTATAAGGAATCTTTGGATTCGGACACAGCGCTTGGGCTTCTTATGTACTTTTAACAACCCCAGTGTAAATATTCACTAATGCAGTAATCTCACCCATAACACTGTAAATATTGTGCAAATTGCCAAAAACACATCTCCCAAGCGAAACCATTCTGAACCTTTTGATAATTTTATGCCCATATAATGAATAAAATTAATAAAAATGGTTCATTTTTATTTTTTCTTTTCTTTTAAAAATCTTGATACCTGATTTCCCTCCTTATTCGCCCACTATTTTGGGAATCTGTAATAGTGTATTTCAGAACGGTAACAGATCTTCTTTCAATATTATCGAATTAAGTTTTTATTTTCAGACAAGTTAAAACAGTTTTATAACAAGCTATATATATATTATATATTCTTCTTCTTCAAAGCCCCTTACCATTTTGGAGCGCTTGAAGGTATTGCAATACAATTTTTACATGTTATTAGAAGATTGCGTTATCAGAAACATGTATTAAGAAAACATCTTTTGATGATCTGGATTTTTCGAGATATTATTTTATCAAATGGAACTAAAGAAATTGCATTTTTCATGCAGAATATCGAATGATAAGTTCAGTGATTAACTCGTATAAAATAACAGGAGACAAGCACGATAATAAATATTTTTCCATTTAAGTAGCTTTATTCGAAATTGTACCGGCCATTTTTTTCAGCTTACTTAATAGCACTAACCATCCAAATGACCTTATTTAGAGAACTAATCATTAAGTAGAAACTACTTTTTATGATTTTGAATTATTTTTCATGAGCCGTCGTTGTCAAGAAAGATCTCTACACTGGATGGAACACGAAAGCTTTTTCCTAGCCAATGATCCAACAAAAATCTGAAATTTTGTAAGCGATGGTCTCCGAGGACAGCGTATAACAGTACAGTGAACAAATACGACTGGTAATAATGAAGTTGAAACTGCGGAGTACAAATAATGAAATGTAAAGTTCTGCATCTCTAATTTTAATTTATTGGACTTTTTCAGTCAAAAAGGTACACATTACCATGAACACAGGCACTAAGACCAATATATCTATCGGATTTGTTGCTTTAAGAATATGCTTTTTGAAATGTTCACACTGCTGAATCGGTGCCAAGGTACAACGATGCCGACGATAACGACGTCGACTCCGGTTCTTGGGAGAAACATTTTTGGTTCATTATATCAGATTCACTACATCCGATGATGTCAAAACTACATAGAATTCTTTGGGAGTTTCTCCACAATGACTAATTTTATTAATTTAGAGATACAGCAAAAAACATTAATGATACCAACTGAAAATTTTAATACTTTTATGTCATTTAAAAAAATTCCATTATTTTCCATTGTCATCTTCGTACATTTTTCATAATAATTGCTCCAGATCCTTCACGAGGTCGTGCTCTCTACTTAATTCTGTCCACTGTCCTTAAGTATCGTAATGCAGTCTTGACACATTTCAAGGCTTATTGCACTGTTAGTATACCGACGTGTCTTTGAAGACCCTTTTACTTCCCTAATAGAATACGAGATTCTACGGCATAGTGCAGGCGGACAGTGAAACTGATTGCTGAACGAAACGCTACCTCCACACCAGGGGAGACTACTTCTATTATAACCTTTGGCCTCCGATATTTTGTGCAAGATGCCTAGTGCCGGAATTTGTGCGTCACTGTGGCGATTTTCTTCTTTTTTCCCAGGAGGGAATTAATTTCCAGGACTTACTTCCCACATTTACTATAGCCAAGGCCCAGTGTTCACTATAACCGAATGTTCTTAATCTTATTTGTAATGTAAGTGAATCGGGACAAGTGACTTAGGTTCATTAGAGCCGAGAGTTCCCTATATACTTGTTCACTACAACCAGAGCCGACTGTCATCTAATATTGTATTCAAGCGTTCAAAAACATTTGGAGATTACAATTTATAAATAAATTTGTAACGGGTGATTTACTTTCAACAGTCCCACACTTCGTTTTATGAATGGTGTATTAAAATACGAAAATGTGATTCGGTATTCCATTCCAGTTCTGCAGTCTATTATCATAAGAACTACGGATGCAATTTAAATGAACACTGCGAATAAATAATACGAATTTATAGATGTTCGGTGATTTTTTGTTTTAGAACCACATGACCTCTTCTAAAATGTCCGTACAAAACGCAAAGGGAATATTTTAGTTTCCGACAAACCTACCAACCCGTCTGTCATTTAAATTTGTATATTCGATGTTTAAATTTTGGGCGCAAGCAGACACAACCACAAAGAGGAGCGGGGCGCGGACGCGAGCGTGAGAACGAGCGCTGGCGTCGCCGGGCGTAATGGCCGCGCGTCACCCGGCGTCGTCGCCTGCCCCGTGCAGCGGCCCCGCCCCGCCCCGCCCACCCGCTCCACATCACACCGCACCGCAGCGAGCAGCGCCACTTAACCACGATTGTATTGTGTTACACGGAAAGGGAAACCTTTTAAGTGTGAATTCGGCCCGTTAATAGTATTAATTAAAAAGTCTATCTCATTCCATTATGCTGGGCGTAATGCAGTCGCGGCTGACAGCTGACAGCGCGGCGGCGGCGGCGCGGTGGTGGCAGCGTTGGCGATGATATCGACCGCCTCCGGCGACCGCCCCTGCCCCCGCGCCGCTCCCCGGCTGCGTTGCGGACGTGGGGGTGGACGCAGCGGGCGCGGGAGCGAAAGCGGGGGCGGGGGCGAACACCCCATGGGCGAGCGGCAGTGTCGGTGCGTCCGCCGTCGCCGCCAACAGCGACGGGCGACGGCCATCTTGTGTCCTCCCTGACAGCGGCCTCTCGCCCCAATTGAACCACTCGTTATAGCGCAGTGCGTTTGTTTTGTGTTTCCACAAGCAACATTTCGAATTTTTTCGCGTGTTCTGAAATTTCCGTTTCTTTTCAGAGCAATGTTCAGAAGAATCTGAAGCGCAAAAAAAAAACGAATGGATTGAGTTTTTTTGGTTGTTTCCTGCCATTAACGAGATATACTATTGAAGGCACTATCTCGAGCAGTGAGGGTTGAACTTGAAAAGCACTTCAACACAAATGTAATTTTTTCTTCCAGAAAATTAGTGCTGATATCCAGAAAATTAGTGCTTTCTCACATTCATAAATTTGCAATTTTCGAGAATCCAGAGAGGTCAACGAAACTGAACCCTGCACCCCTGCACATATCTTTATGTGTCCCTATTCGTGGCAAAAAAAAAAAAAAAAAAAAAAAAAAAAAAAAATGAAAAAATGTGGAACGGTTTGTGAAATAAAGTTCCTTTTATAAATTGCATTAAATCCAAGCACAAATTAGGCGAAACTACTCGTTTCTTGAAAAAATTTAGCATTACCTTACAAAGCTGATTTTTTACAACAGACTTTGTCTAAGGCAAAATTCTATCTTCAATGTTGTAGTTTTGAAATGTTACTTTGTTGCAATATTTGAAAATCAGGAGTACGCCCAAAATGAGACTTAGCATCATAAATTTTACCGTTACCGTTCGGTGATTCTGAAAAGAAATGTGCAATTCCAGGTTAGGGAAGTTTTCCATGTTCCAAATTAAGAAACCTAAATTCTTATTTCTGTTAAAGCAAACTACTGAATGTTTTGAGAGACGGCTAAATTATGAATTAATATGAAAGGAATATTTCGAGGCTTGAAATAAAAACGGAAAAAAAAGATACAGCAATAATTTACAAACAATAGTGAAAATCACATTTCAGTGTCGATCATAATCTTTATAGATTCTTCGTCTTGACCACTATCAGAAATTCACTATCTGAACATGAATTGTAGCAAATGTTCCTAAAATGAATTGTGGAGAGAAATGACCGAAAGACGTAAGAATTTCAAGAAATGATCGAAAAACGACGAAGAGCTTGAAAGAATTCTCTTGGTGTAATCCGATTTAGCCAGCCGATACAACAGCTCATCTCTAGGCTAGATGTTAAACGCTCACCGTGCAATGGCAAAGGCTCATAGAAGATAACCGCACAACGGTTCCAATATCTTATCGAATTATTTCCGTACACAAATGTTATCCTCACAATTCCCACCAAACAGTCTGCTGAAAACCCATATATAATATTCTAGGATTTTATTGAGCTCTACATCTAACTGAAAATTTCCCTGCCTCAAGCGAGCCATCTCGGTAAAGAAAACCAAAAAGAATTTGAAAATTATATCTATGCTCTTTTATAATTATATTTATGTTCTTTAATAAAGGCATCATAGCAGTAAAAGCAATTTTGTGTCTATGATCCCGATGGAATTATCCATTTCCCTTCGTTTCACATAGCTAATGCTTAGTTGATCATTTATTTTACCTCTGGGTAATAAATGCATATTTTCTTCCTGAACAAACGTATATATTCTGGCTATTTTTGAGACATCATCATCATCTAAGACTAGGCCGATTGGTCTGTTCCGTCACCAAGAAGATCGTCTATTCATCTTTTAGATGTACCTGGATCTCGAGTTCCTTCGGGTGAGTAGTGAAGGAGTTTATTAGCTAGCCCCTCACTAGTCATTAGCTGGACATGATGGAATAATTTCTCTTTTATTGTTGAACTCTCTTTTGGAAATTTAACATATTTCAATGCGTTTCTGATGTCTTCGCTTCTTATGTGATCTAGAAGAGTATATCCTACTTATATATCTCATTTCAGCAGTCTCAATTTTCCGAGCGATTCATGCTCCAATTTTCGCAATCATCTTTAAATACAGGAACCGCTATCACCTCGTAAAATTTCATTTGTGTGTAGCCTTTTTTCTTTGTTCTTAAGATTTCTTTGGATTGTTCTGCACATTGCCTGATTTTTTTTCTGGATGTCAATCTTGTCGCAATAAGAGATTCAAGGTAGTTATATTATGACACTTGCTCTAGTATGGTGTTTGCAACAACTATTTTGCAATGTTATTAACCAACAAAAGGCATTACTTTTGATTTATGAGTCGCTATCCAGAACTCCATAATTCTGTAATATAGTTTGCAAGGTATCCTACGAGTTTTCGAAAATATCATGGTCGTCCTCAAATAAAATTGTTCTTAAGCTTGTGCCAGTACCTGTAACTTTTTCTTTCGATAACGCTCTTAGCTATTTGTTTATGACATTATTAATAATACTTTATAAACTAAACAGGGCAGGTGACAGTGGACAGCGTTGTTTTACTCTATTATTGCCTGACTTCTCCCAATTCTTGTCCCTATAACATTACATATTTTATTCTACACCAGCATTTCTTCATAACTTTTATTCCCTGTATCTCAAGAATTTCCAACAACTTTTTCCCAAACACTAAGCCAAAAGCTTTTGAGACGGCGACGGTTACGACGACAATAGTGGCGGTGTTTACTAATGGCGCGAGGGTTTCTCGACCTTCACGCAACGACGCGACCTGTGCTAAGGTTCGAGGAATTTCGGCGGCCGCAATTAGAAACTTGGCGCCGCGCATTGATCAAACAGCCGGATGGAAGGGGAGAGACAGATCCCAACGGGAGCAGCGGTTGCAGATGGCACAGAAGGACACGAGTGGAATCTCGTGGCGTAAATATCCCGGGCGACGCACCCACTTGGCTGTCTAGAATCATTTATCTCAAAAATATTTTCTTCGTGTTTCTAATACCACTCTGAAGGAATTACTTTTATTTTTAACCCCAGAAACTACGCACACTCAAACGGGCACTGTTTCTATTCATAAAAAAACGACGAGACTATTGTAACATAAATATTATGGACAAACGTAGGTATTGTACAACAGTGCGTGGATTGTATACGCTAGTAATTTGTAAATTTGATGCACCACCGTCTATGCAGTAGGTCTGTAGTTCACAAATACCCTATGCGAGGTTTGGTTCACAACACCGTATGCGTTTGTTGACATAAAATCACAGAAAAATAACCGATATTATATCAAACTACAGTAAAAATTTAATACAATCAGGGAAACTAGAAGTGACTCAATTTAACGATAATATGTGGTGTAAACTAAGAAGAATAGCGTTTCAAACATACGTGTAACAAATATACAGCACATGGTAATTCAATCTCGTGAATATTCTTCAATTCATTTGATTTCACGTCATCATGTATCACAACATGAAATCAGTTTAAACATTCCCCAATACATACTTGTCAAGACAGAAGTAATTACAATATACAGAAGGAAATGAGATAGACCCAGCTAAAGACATCCTTGTTCTTCTCAACCCCAATAATATTTAAGCTAAAAATAATTCAAAGATTTACTTACCTATTGAATTATCCATTTCCCATATAGTGTCATCGTTACTCATCAGTTCCACTGAAAAAAAAAGTATTTTCTTATAAAACTCTCAGTATAGGTCAGAAAACCTATTATTTTCGATATTCATGAATACGAGTATACGAGCCATTAATAATTCAAATCATTAACATCTACAAAAAACATTATCTTTCATAGTATAGTTGTAACATTGCTTTATAATTACTTTTTTGTAGTAGGCAAATTTAATAAATTGAAGTTAGTTTTGTTTCTAAAAATGTTATTAATTAAAATATTAACAAAAATAATATATTTTTTTAAATATGGGAAAAATTAATAAATAATTACCACAAAAAAAACAACACAAACGTCATAAACATTAACTCAAATGACATTGGTGTAGTCCACATTTGCAAATGTTCACTGTCACATACTTTTCAGAAATTAACTTTGAGTTATTTTTTCGATTAAAAGAAGCTGTGCGTTTGACAAAAGTTTAAGAACAGCATGAAAAGGATTTGGTTTTACCATATCAAAGATGGCATTGACGGTTTTCCATTATGTTCATCTCGAATAGCAAAGAAAGCACTGATATAATAGGAGTTTATGAGCAAATTCAATTTAATACACATTCATACTCATAGAGATTTCGTTTTTTATTACTATTTTTATTTTAGGCCGCATCAACTTCTAGGACATTAACAACTACTAATGTTTGTAACGGTATGGTAACTGTGAGGATGACACAATATGATGATGATGATTATGATAGGAGGTGAATGGACGAACACAATACGAGGATGCCCGAGGTGAGATTCGAACCCGCGATCCTTCGGTCTGAGATCTCTACCGCACAACTGGCTTAGCGATCTCAGCCACCGGATCGGTAGAGATTGCGTTGTTGTGGAATTTTCATCCACAAAGATTAATGCATACAGACACACATTAATACCAAGATAACAATGACGTAATGTGTGGAGAGACAAACATGCGAAAGCACAATTAAGAATATGAAATAAAAGATCGACAGAGACACAAAAATAAACTACTTTAAAATACATTTTCCTTATCTGTTTCTTTAGAATAGGCGAATTAAGATATCGATATTTTTAACATGGGAAGGAACTGTGCATTTACCGCCCATGCACTGATTTTCAACAGAAGCGCTTCCAATAACCAAGAGAGAGGGGCTCATGAAGCTTCAGCACCCCTTGAACCCGATGACACATATTCACAAATATAATTTGGACTAACGTGAACAAAAGTCCTTTAATATCCCAACTGATTACGTATTAATAGTTATCTATTCAGAAATAAAAATAAATGTTCAATGCGTCATAAATGAAAAATTCCAGAAAAGAAAAGGAGTTGGACTCTACATATACTAGATCCCTCCAGAAAACTAAATTCTTTTTGCGCCATTTGTTTTTAACAACCTACAAGATTACACGAGATATAAATACTTTCACAATTTTCAATTATTTCGAAACCTTACAAAACAACTTTTTTAATAAACTACATTATGACTTATTAGAAAGTGCGGTGAGAAAATAATCACTAATGGAATGATAAACATCGAAAAATAGCATACGTAAAGAAAAAGGAATGAACACAACTGAGTGAAGGTAGCTAATAACGAAGAGCAACAAGAAACTAGAATAGTGAAGAATGAACAAAAGACAATTAGAAAGAAACATGAAGGTAAAACGGGGCAAGCGGGAGGCGGGCGAGTGGCGGGCGGGCAGCAGAGCGCGTGAGGGCTGGCAGGCGCTGCCGCCACCTCTCCCCGCCACTAAAACAGTTTCGCAACGCGGGGGCGGCAGGTGTGAAGGGCGCAGCCGTCGACAGCGGCGCTTCGCCTCGCGCGCCTTGTTCCGGCTGATGGGCGAGGGGCGGAGGTAGGGGTGGGGGTGGGGGTGGGGCGGGCGGGAGCGCCAGATCTTTTGGTCGCGTCTCATGACCGCGGAGCGAATCGCGCGGGCCCGCGGCGCGGTGCGGCGCCGCGCACGCAGCGCGAGATGAGAGAGAAAGGCGCTGGCGGAGGGAGCGCGGGGGCGGCGAGACGACGGCGGTGGAGGCGTGCGCCTTTTGACGAGCGCGCGCCCGCCTCCGCCCCTGGAAGTGAACTAATTAAAAACAAAAGAAAGAACTTCTATGAAATTGCAGGGACGTCTGGGGAAAAAAGGGACGCTTAAAACAGAACTAAATGAGAAATGTACAGGTACGCTATTTTGCCACTGAGAGAAACGTCAAAAAAGAGGAAATTTCGTGCATTACGTTTTTCCCCTTCCCTTTTCTCGATGCGAAAACTCTAAAACCCGGCGAAAAATTGAAGTGGAGCGTCTTGTTTAAGCAGAGGACCCAAGTGGCCGCATCGCGAGCGGCGCCGCCCCCCACGCTGCGCCCCGCTCCCCCACGCCGCGCCGCGCCTCCCGCGCGCGCATTCAGGCTCAAGTTAGACACGCACAATGAGACTCCGAAAATTGCGCAACTTTTTTTTCTACAAAAAGTGCTCCCTCGTTTGAGCGCGTGTATTAGAGGAACTATTAGGCGCAGGAGAGAGGGAAGGACGGCAGGAGGGGGAGAGGGGCGCGAGAAACGTCAAAGGGAAGAGGAGGCGAGGAGGGGCGCACAGCGGAGAGCGCGGCGGGTCGCCCGTAGAGGGGCGTGAGAGGCGCGAGGGTGCCCGCGACGCGAGGGGCGACAACGCTGCCGTATCGAACTCGGATAAGCTGGGGTGTGGCTGCCGTCCAATGACAGTCGCGAGCGGGCGCGCGCCGCGGCGTCGGATTGGTCAGCGGCGCGGCGGCCGCGGGGTGGCGCCCGCGACCCCCGCGCGTCACTGCCCTCGCCCCCGGCTCCACGCTCGCCTCCCGCCCCTCCTCTTCCCCCCTCTCGGGTAGTAATTGGGAATCAGCGCGCCTGCCTCCCTCGCGCTCGCCGCGACCCGCTGTGCCGCGCGCTGGCAGGCGAGCGCGGCCGCGGCCGTGGCCGTGGCGAGGGAGCGGGGACGGGGCGGGGGCGGCAGCGACCGCGCCTGTGACGCAAACGTCGTTATCTGGATGAATCACTGCCGCCACTGCCGCGTGTGGCGGCGGGCCGCATGGTGCGCGTCGCGCCGCGCGGCGCCGCACCGACGTCCGCGCCCGCAGCCCTGCCGATTAATCCGCTGCCCGCCGAGCGGTGCTCGTTGGCGAGAGCGGGGGCGGGGCGGTGAGGGGACGGAGGCGGGACGACAGCGGCGGGCGCAGGCCGTGAGCGAGAGGCCCACCCGATCGGGCGACAGCGGTTAGAGATGCAGAGAGTAAGAGCGCGAGTTGCTGACGTCGAACGGGTTGGAAGCTCGATGGATGGGGAAAATGACTGGCAATGTCTCTCGGAATGTTCGGAAACCGAATTAATCAGCTGAATGTTGAACGAAGGAGAGTGGAAAATAGAAAACACGCTGTTAAATATAAGATGGCGAAAGGAATAATGCATGGAAATAAAAGTATTTCAAGAGGAAGATAAAATAACGAGGATAATGTTTACTCCATTCGCATCAATAAATAGATTATGCGAGTGGTGGAATGATGAAGTAATTCTGTTGAGGATTGAAACTTATTAGAAAAAAACAAAAACGAAAAAAACCTTAATTCAGAATATAAATACAACAAAGAAACTAGAGATGCAACAAAATGGCGCAGACGTTCTCGTACTAGTTAGTTTTCTAATTTCTTTGGTGTGTGCTAGCTTTTCGATCTTGCCCCACTCTCTTACCAGTTGCCATCTATCGCTGCTCAAAAAAATTGTTTGTTTTTTCATCACATTTTCCCAATTTTTCGGTTTCCTAACGGAAAATCGAAAAATTACCCTAAGAATATTAGAGTACAACCTCGTCCACCAGTGGGTCACCTTGCGACAGTACGCGTCCGACTGAGTTGTATTTTAGATGTTGGATTGTACACTAAGCTGCTATTTTATGACATTATGCTTGATGACAATATTTTGAACACTTTCATTACGTCAGTTTTAGTTTCATTTATGTTATGTATGCGAGATGGATCAGTTCTGGATGTTTTTTCAAAAGAGTAATCAAATTGTTTTAAAATAATATTCACATTGTAGGAATTAAATAAAAAGCTTTTGCAAGACTACATCCTTCGACTACTCGCAGTCACACGCTGAGAATAAAGTTTTAAGAAATCATACAGCCAGTCTTTTCCCAACCATGTCATTCCACTCCCAACGTTTCACCTTCGGAATTTCTCCCTCTCTCTATATCTGACGTTCATTAAGTAACCTAGAACAGACAGCTCCGTTTAAAATGTAAATATGCATTTGTTTTCTTAAGTGTCTAAATGTTCCCACATATAATAATGTCTTACACAGCCCCGCTGTTTTCATCTCAACCTGCTTCAATACACTGACTTCAATAAACAATTCTTAAACATTAGAACTAGTGAAAATTACATAGAAACAAAGAAGCTATTATATGATATGAATGACCACTTTGTTCGCTTTTTAATAAGTGTGATAACTTAACTAGCCTTTCAATATGAAAATTTTCTTGAACAGTGTCAAATACTACTTACGAAATAGATTTCAAACATCAACACGGCGGTGTACACAATGAAGGTACGAGACAAATGAATGCTTTCTTCACAGAATAATCAACACATTGAAATAAAAGTCCACTACAATGTTTCAAGGTGCCCCGTGTGTCAACGTATCCTTTCCTCTCTCTACATACTAAGTTTAAGGCATCTTGTTTTAGTATAATATAGTATAGTTTTTAAGAACTCATTCTCCACGATTCCAGATACGTGATAGCAGTTTTCACGTAATAGGGGTCGTCAATAAATTTCGTAACACAAATTTGGATCATTTTGAATACCCCTCTCCCTACAGGAGGTGGGGGGGGGGGTTCAAGCGCAAAATACATCTAAATTGACAAAGTAGATTCTCGCCCATATCTCCTCCATGTAATGTGCACTAGTCAGAAATTTTCTCGCCAATGATTCCTTCAAAGTGAACACGGCACGGTACAGTGGTGTTATTTGGTGCAGTCTTGAAAATGTTTGGAGCAATTCTGAAAAAGGTAGGGTTGTTTGCAAACGTTTCGTAACTATAAATAATCGTAATACTTCCTTTAACCTCCTCTCCCCTCTCTAGTATTATAGAATTTATGTGCAACTCCATAGCACTTAACCGGATATTTACATAAAGATTAATAAAGTTAAGATAGAGTTTACAAATTCTCAAAACACACAACTTGTTACGGATTGTGAGTTTTTACAATTTTGGGTCGATTGCCGACTAGCTAACGGTGTACCCCCTGCCTGGCCCTAGTTTAGTTCCCCAAGCGTGGCGTATTCCCTTCACAGTAGCTATTGAACTCCGCTCGTCCGAGCTTTAGTTCGTCAAATGGCTACAGGAACCGAGACGATTTTGAAGGAGAGGTACAACTCTATTTTTGCCCCGACTGAGAAACTAACCGGGAATCGCACCACGGGAAACTAGTACGCTGCTCACGAGCCATCCTAGGGCATACGAGGGATTCTATTTCCTTTCTAAACACACTTCTCTCACCAATCTTGTCCACAGCTAATACTTATAAGGTAATGAAGGTAAAGCTAATGCGGTAAAGTATATTTTCAAATATACATCCTTATTGCAAGACTCTTGCCTGATTTTGTGACGATCAAGGCACACTTCAGCCAGCATTTGGCAAAATTGAATTCATAGAAAGGAAATTAAAATAGATGTTCTTTTCCTTTGTCAGGAAACACTTTTTTGATACATCTACGATGAAGGCTTTGAAGATTTTCTCGCCCTTGCTCGTCTTTACCTTTCGAAAGTGATCCTCTCAAAGATAATTTTTGGTATTCTGCCAGCATGCATTCTCATTAGATGGCCATATTATTGGAGTTGTTTGAATTCTATATTCTCGATCACTTGGATCTCTATTCTCTCTCCGCATTATATGCCTAAATCTCTTCGTTAACTATTTTATAAAACTGGGGATACTGACAACATTGTCTCAAAAATGTATTTCCATAGTATTGAACCGAGAATATATTGAATCCTTTTAACGGAAATTTCTAATCCATTCCGAACACAATTGTCCACCATTGTCTTGTGTATTTGTCTCTTGATTCACTTACTTACAGTTTATATAAAAATAGCAAATCTTGTGTCTGTTAACTAACTCTAGAATGTATTTACTTTAGATAGGTTTTCTTTTTAAATAATAAGCATCTTTTCACAGCGGTGTTCTAAGTATGATAAAGACATTATCTCTTTTATATAAAAAAAATGTGCGTACTACAACTCAGTGAAAGAATGTTCCTTCATGAAAATATAGCCTCAAGCACAATCCCATGCCTCAAACGCCATTAATGTGAATTTGATGGGTGACATGCACATGTGCTACTTACATAGGTGGATGAACTTTACTAGGAGAATATAATTTTTTAGGCTAGTCAATTCATAACGTTTACATCATTCCCTTCTATGAAAAGTTTGATGAATTTGATACGATACCAGAATGAACCATACCTTCATTGGTCATCAACGCCAATTTTCGCTACAAATATGAACTATTGAATGAAAATATTGATTCGCCAAAATTGAATACTTATAATTGTCACAATTTCAATTTTTTGAATTATATACACCATAACGAGCAATTTATCAGGCCTATAAAACTGTTCAAAGAATTGATCGCCTCAGTAGCTAGTGGTAGGAGCAAATGAGCGTAAACCAGGAGACCCGGGTTCGTACCCGATAAATTTCTTGAACACATATTATTATTACAAATGAATACTTTTGTAAATGTAACGGAGTCACTTTGGGGGGGGGGCAGGTGTGGTAACTCGTCGTGTTGCCAGATGATAAGAAGATAGTTTTCTCTAGTGATATTAAGAATATCAAAATTATGAGTTCATGCATTCTGAGAATACACTTGCAGCAAAATTCAACATCCAAGCGAGTAAGTTTCATGTATCTTTATATATGTGCACAGAATTGGGGTCGACGAAAACTTGTCTCCAAGGTCATTTTAAAATTAAATTGTTAACGGTAGTCGCGATGTCCTATCTCCGGGATAGCTCCGCCCACTGCAACGTCCTGAGAACTGACTTGGACGAATACTTTTAATACTGCAAATATTGATACCAGTACAACGAAGATCGGCGAGACTATAAGTCGGAATGGTCTTTCTTAAATAACGCATCCACAAATTCTGAATATTCTTCATAACGCTTTCTTGCATCAATAACAAATCGCTGTTGTATTTATATTCGCAATGTTTGATTCGGTACTTCTATTCTGCTCACTTGAAGCAGATGTATTTTCCTTGTCCGGAAACTACCGCTAAATTCTAAATCCTGTTCGCTGACGGTCATGAGAAATTCAATAGAACGCCTCTAATTGATTAGCTTCGGAGGAACGAGTTGGCCTTATTCATTCATGTTCTAAATACTCTTACCTGTCAACAGAGAATACAACATCAAGCAAGTGAGAAAGACAAAAGGTTATTGATTCTTATAGAAGGGATTGGAACCGTTGTCGTGGAGACAGCCCGATGTAAATCGGACAGCGAGACTGGGGCACTAAGCTTCTATTGAAAGCCGCGAGCAGTCGGTCACCGGATCTAGAAAAAATCTTGAAATACCTGTCATTGCAGTTTTGAAGCGCTCTTCATGAGACTGAATGCAATCTGCCATGGCGAGCATGGAGGCGAGGGGGGTCTCGCCGAACTCCTCTCCCCTTCCCTTCCATTTCGCCACTCATGAATCCGACGAGGGCAGCGGCGGCCGATGAATTTATCTTCGGTTCCATTAACATGCAGATGGGCGCTGGCGCTTATCTGGCACGGAGAACCCCCAGCGCGGGGGTTCCCGTGCCCGTCCCCCGCGTCCGCGCCATTGCACCGCTCGAAACAGAGACCGGGGGAGGGGGGCGGAGGGCTCACCTACAAATCGGCAATTCATTTGCGAGCGCCTCACGAAGCCGCCTTTTCCCTCGCGGCTCATCCACCCCTCGCCCCGCCCCCGCGTTTTAGTGAGTCATTTGGAAGGCCGCGCGGGAGCGGAGCGCAGAGAGGCGGAGATGAAGCGATTCCGGTGACGAGGCGCACCGTATGCACCGCCCCCGCCGCCGGCCCCGCGTGCTCGTCGCGCCAGCCGGACGCGCGTGGCCATGTTGCGGGGGGCTTGAGCCAATGCACAGAGAGCGCGCGGCTGGCGAGAGGGGCGGCGGCGGGAGGCCTTTGTCGGCGAGCGCGTCATGGCGGCGGTGCCGTCCTCTCGTCGCGCTGCCCTCCCCCCCCCTCCTCGCAAGTTCCGCCGGCGATCCGGTTACGGAAATCAGCACTTGCCGCGGCAGGGGTCGCTTAATGAAATGCACGGCTCCCACCCCGATCCCCCAGTGCGAGAGGCGGAGGGTGTCCGCGCGGCTCCAGGGGATTTGCTGTGAGCGAGCCGAGTCGCCGCCGCCGCGCCGTGTCGTTTCGTTTCCGTCCCCCCTCCCCCAGGGGGCCGCCAGCGCCCGTCCCTCCCCTCGGGGGAAGCAGGGAGAGCCCGCTAATCGCGCCGCCCCTTTTTATTCAATTTGCCTCCCCCCTCTATGCACCCCCTCCCCCTTTCCCGCGCGATCCGCGCGCTCGGTGAGTCAGCCCGCCCGCCGCCGCCTCCGCCGCCGGCCGTAGCAACTTTTCCGCATGGTCGGCTCCTTTAGGGCGTTATTACAGAACGCGTAATGCGCCACCGCCTTGCTGCCTCGCCCGCCGGCGTTCTGACGAGTGGAGGCGGGCGCTGACGGGCGGTGCGGGGAGTGGCGCGGTGCGGCCTGGCTGCGGGCGAGAGCCTGGGAAACGCGTAGCTGCATCGCTGTCATCTTGGGCGAGGCACTTTCGCTGCTGCGCCGCGATGCGCGCTCGGGGAGCACGAAATTCCCTGGTGCAGCGCGCTCACGAGTGCGGCTCTCGAGCGCAGCGCCCGCGGGCGCGGCGCCGCCGCGTGTTGTTCACAGGTGCAGCAATTATCGGTTTGATCGCGCTGATGGAGACGAACAATTAATGCGTCGATGAAACGACTCTCAATACTGGGAGTTACCCGACCCTCATTGAAAACCCTTCGACGTATCGATCTTCCGGCATATTATTACCAATTTCTCTTAAAGCAGTTATTTCGATCGCTGCTTTCCATGCGTCTGAATGTCTTGGCGATTAGCTGATTTGCGCTCCAATAAGAAGAGTAGAAACGGTTCTGAGGAAGCTCCTGTCCGAAGTGTCAATACTTTAGTAAAGTACCTAATTAAAAGTAGAACACTATATTTAATTTTTATCCCAATCCCAAACATTCCCAAAGTCCACTTCAAATACTTTCCACAGATAAAACAAGAAACGCTAAACAGAATGGCACTGGACTCGTTTTTGTTTAACTCTGTGAATTTTCGAAAATTGCAAGTTTATAAATGTGAGGAAGTATTTGTTCTAGCACCACTATTTGTTCCGCTGAATTCCATTGTCTGTCTTTTGATCAAATCACACTACTTCTTTGAGAGTGATGAAAGGCCAGAAGAATTCACCATCGCAAACCGACAAAATATACCTAACCCAGTCTGGAGCCTAGAGTACGGAAAAGTTTGCATCCGCCAAACCATCATTTGTAAAATGTTAACTAATCATGTCAGAAGATGTATGGTCAAAGAAAGGCCATAGAATTTTGATTGATATTTGCATTATATATTGTACATTCTAAAAATTACAATGCAATAGGTTAATAAAAATTTGTCACCAAATTCCTTTCTCTTCCAAATTCTGATTATTCCTTTTACGTCGTAAGAAACAGAAATTTTAAAATGAATTACAAAACGACAATGACTAAACAAGTAAACCAAATAATATTTCATTTATATAATATTTATTTTCAGAATTCATGTAGGTCTTCATATTCTCGAATTGACATTACAACCGTAAAGATACAAGAAAGAACGAAAAAGAAATCACTGAAATAAACTGGACGAAATCTGGAATTAATTCCGTTTAATTTCTACAAATGATACCTAAAGTGATTTAATCTAAAGCAACACAAATATTTCTTTATGGAGGAACAATGAAATGTGAATTTAAAATTGTTTAAAACATAATTAAGCATTTAATTCGAATTCATAAAAAAGGAAATGCACAAATGTGAGTTTTTTAAAACATAATTATGCACCTAACGACGAAATATGACGCAGACTACGTTAAAAATGCCAGCATTGGGGCCATCTGTAGCGTACTGAACTATTATCTGGTTAATATTCCATGCCTTTGTATTCTGCCCTAAAAACAATACAATTGGTCACCTTTGCTTTAATTTCTGTCACTTTCAGACCCCGCGAAGTGATAACGATTTGAAACGACCGATTTAAATAAATATGTAACGTACATGTCAATATAGAAACTCTAATCACAGAGCTCCATTAGGCGTTAAATCTACTTCTACCTTGTGACTGACGGGATTGGTCGTGTCACTCACATACGGAGAATACAATCGAATGATACATGTGCTCTTCCAGCTATGAATCCTAGAGTTGCATATAATGATGTGATGATGTTTGTGAAAATGTGCGCATTCTACAATCGAGCATAGCCTTTTATTACAAGTATTCCATGACAATGAGTATGTCCAGTATATTCAAACGTAACGACTTCTCGAAGGTAGAAAAAGTAGCGGTGCAACAATGTCATGGACTTGTCCATTATTTATTTTCTCATACATACGTAGGAGCATACCCTCCACAAAATATAAAAATTAATTCGAAAATTGGATTAAAATCATGTTATTGTGGTTTCAATTTTAGTTGCATCGAGTACGAAAGTTCTCATTAACTCGCTCTTTGAACTAGTGATGAACCTCATTTTTCACAATTTCTGTAGAATTGTGATTTTTTTTAGACAATTCTACATTTTTAAGGGCGTGAGAACATAGAATTGAAAGCTGGGGAAGCTTTCAAGGATTATAGCCTTGAACGAGTTCAACGATTTTGTTGAACATCATTTGAATGTATAGAATCACGGTTTACAAACGAAGTATTGCCTAGTCTACGTTGAAGGGTTAGAAAAGATGTTAGGAATGGAACATTGTGGGCAGAACTTCAAACTGTTTGATGAGCATTTTCTAAGAGTTTGCTGAAATATTAATAATAGATGGTATCAATATAAAATGTTTTGTGGTTTTATCTAACACCAATATGCTTTAAATTATGTATGTGTTAGCGCCACTAATTTGAAATGGAATTAAACTTTTGGTAGTGAATACAATCATAAGTTAAGTTCGACTTTAGAATCAAAGCGCAAAACACTAGCGTGCCAAGTAAGCGTGTTATGCTCGATGGGTACGGAAGGCACCTTAGATCTGGCACCACTACGTCATTACCCACTGTCTCCGCGCGTTCCGCTTTTCACGTGTGGCTTCAGGCGCCACCGCGTCCTTTCCGGCGCCCCGCGGAACCAGCGCGGGTGGGGCGTGGGCGTTGAAGGGGAGGGGGACGGGATGCCGGGGGCGCAGGGCCGGGAACCCGAGCCTTGTTAATCCCTGGGCGAGCGCTTCATAATTAACTGTTCGCTCGCCGCCGCCGCCTCCTCGTCGTCCCGTTCCATCCCGCCCAGCACAGCCCAGCGCCCCCCGCGCCTGTAATATTGAGAGAGTGGCCCCGACTCGGTCTGCTTCACCTCTTCTGCCGTCGCGTTGCTTCCGCCTCCCGTCGCCGCCGCCGCCGCCCGCGATTTTGTCTGCTAGGCACGGCGTGTTCCTTTCCTCGCGGTCGACACTTTCCGCTAAACATGAGACCTGAGCTTATGATAGTCTTGAGTTAGTTACGTTTACTTTTGATTGAAATGTTTGCCTTTTTTCTTGTTTTGTTTCTTTTACTTTCTCGTAGACGCATGGATATGCGAAGTAATACACGTAGAATAAGAGAAAGTTAAGTCACGTTGCGGAAAATTTCGATATTTTAATCGAAATAAAAGTTTTGGGATCCCCAAATTGAAAAAGCATTATTCCTCCTAGGTCTGACAGTCCATCTACATGTAAACTACACTAGCGCCTAAAACATTTACAATATTGTTTCGAAAAAGACGACTGGTTATGAAATAATAACACTATTTTTTTTTTTTGCAAATGCAGGAATTGGCGTCTTGAAAGATTTGCACACACAGTTCAATTAAAAAAAGCCGTGAGGCTTCGGATATGTGTGCCCACTTGCAAGTTGTCAAGCTAGATTTCATGTATATTTCGAAATAGTTTTCTGCATTTCCACCCACTTTGAATTGACTATCAAAACAAAAAAGCGTCTGAAACGAATATCTGAACACGAAAGGTTTCCGATTGGAGGCGTCTCAGCGTTTGTTAAAGCTAAGAATAGACAAACAGTGAGGTTTGTTGCTAAAAAAGTGTGAGATGGGTAAAATGTAAGTATTTCTAGAAACCTAATACGTAGCTGGACATAAACCAGAAGGCGTGGGTACGAGTCCCGGTCGGGGCAACCAATTCTTTGAACAAATTTAATTATAAAAATTATTATAGTAGCAGAAGAGCATATAAACTATTTTAATAGTTCAATTTATGTAACACACACACACACACACACACAAAAAGCAGGTGAAGGTGGTAAAAATTATCTAAAAAGTGAGATACGAGAGCCGCTGAGAAGCGTGCGATTAACTTCGTACTGGAAACGCTGCGAGAAGGAGGTAAATTTGTTTTTACCCGTGAATTCGTTACCTTCAGTTGTCTCTAATATTGACGTTCAAAATTGCGGAGACGATAACCACCCAAAGTTTTGACAGCTAGTGTTGGCAACACAACTGAAGGATCTATGATCGTTGGGTTCTTGAGCCTATTAGACACTCCTCCCTCTATACGTTCGTGTCCAGTTGGCTAACATATAAATGGATTCGACGCTTCCATTTCGAATGTCCTTGTCCGACGAAAATATAGTGTGCCACGAGACATTTTCCCACGTATGTAATTATATTTCAATATTTCCCGGACTCACGTACGTGCATATACATATGCGAAACTCATAGACTTCTGTTTATCATCACGGGTGCCGTAAACAAACACTTTACGAAGAGGCGAGGCTAAACAGCTGCCGCGGCGGAGGGATACTTGTCTGAATTACATGTGACGTTCACTTGTTTAGCGACCAAGACCATATCTTACGAGTCCGAACTACTTGACCGTACTAAGCGAAAACATTTACGGCTTTGTAACATAATTTGATAAACCAATAATATAACTAAAACAGATCTTTTTATGCATACGTGGACTTTCACGTGCTTAGTAACACTGAATCTAATTGTAAGTATGTGAATACATCGGCACGATTCGCTTCCAGGTGAACAAAGTAACTTTAGCATCAAATTCATTGAACATCGATCGCACTCAGTAATTACTAGGGGGCGGATTTGAATAAAAAAAAGTCATTACATTCCTTTTCACATTAGAACAATGCCGTTTAGAATAGAAATTTACTTTATGTATGACGAACACTATGTTATTTACGAAATGACCCATTTGTTTTTGTGTGTTTTTTTCATCTTTCGTCGATTTTGACTAATACGTTTTTTTGCCCCTTTACGTCATTTTTAATGTAATTTCGCTGATTTCAACGATTTTAATATAATTTTAATGGTATTCCAACAATATTGAAGAGGTGCAAACAATGTTCACCACAGAAAATCGAGTAGTTTATTCGATTTATTCGCTTATATATTGTAATGTCAGCCGTTGTGAGTACTATGCAATCTATTGTTTCTATGACGCCTATCGGCGACATTGTCAATTCGGCCGATTTCGCGGTAAGTAAACGCAGAGATGTATTTAAAGAACAGTTTAAACCAAAAGTTTGCAAGCTGAGTTCACTAGAACAAAAAGAAGAAGTCTCGATTACATCAGTAACATCCAACAGCTTGAGTAGTTCATCTGAACTGGTTTTGATTAAATTTTTTACGTTTTTATCTTCTTTTTAGAGCATTTTAAAATAATTTTATTGATAATTTTTTGCAATGTTTTAGATCATCAAAATCTGCTCACATGTAATGAAAAATAATCCCCAAATTAACAAACTCTACAGAAAATGTTCTAGAACATAATATATCAATATCAGTTAACACAACGTTGATGTTTACTGTCAAAAAATATTATTATTGAACATTATGTGGTTTTTAAAAAACATCGTACATTATTTCACATTTTCTTGCTTTGTCAGTCCTTTAATAATAAAACGGATATAAGACTAAGACCATTACAGAGTAAAATAAGGCTCTAAATTAAAATTTTTCATTAAAAAATTTAGATCCGTTTTCAAGAAAATGTCGTTCAAGAAATTGTCGAATCTTTTTCGGTATCAGGACCACCAAAACTTATATTTTCCTAAAATATTACTTATATAAAAAGTAATTTCAATGCAATATCAAGATTTACGGCAAACAAACACATCACGCAGAAATAGAACAAAATAAGTAAGCAAATAATATTTTTAGTAACTGTCTTTTTATTAGGCAGAAATGTTAAAATATGCGAGCAAATCAAAACCATTCTCAGGTCGAGTGATTGTGGCAACATGAATAAATTGTGATAGAAGCTACTGATACTTCACACAATTCACCTTGTGCATATGTGTAGAATCAACAACCAGGTAACTAATGCTGCTTATTTAACAAAAGATTATGAAGGTAACTTTCTTTCTTTCTTTTTTTTTTTTCATTTTTTTCCCTTCCCACAGCTTTCTCATTAATTTTAAAAATTTCTGTTGCAGTTTCCCATATTTTATCTTCCCGTGTGTCTGCAATTGTTATTTACATATCCTCTTTACGAACAAATCGAATTTCGGCTACTCTTTATCTGCCTCGAGAACCGGTGACCTAATAAACATAATCCAGTGTCGAGAAATCAATTATTTCGAAATTCCTTTACTTTTCCTATTTCCGAAATTCTATTCCTTTCCCGGAATGGTATGCATATAGCAGGGTCTGATTTAAAAAAGCATACTCTCATTGAGGAAGAAAAATAATAGCATCAGACATTTGTATTATCAAGTAAACCGATTCCAGGTTTAGTCTTGACATTTCTAGGTTCTCTGGATACAGGTTTACTCAATTGGTGCAAAACTAAAGCCAAATAATGACATATGACGAACATTCCCCGCATGTTGGCCCCAGCGACATCGCCTCCGTGTCGACGTCCGCGGTTCGTTTCGTTTCGCGTGGGTTGGAGGGTCTGGCGCAGGGGAGCGGCCTGGAGGCGCGCGAGCCGAGCGGCAGAGGGGCGAGCTGGAGCAGGGAAGGGCGGGGGAGGCTGGCGCGCAGCGGCGCTGCCCGGGGCGTAATGACGACACGGGAGAACAAAATAGCGCGCAACCGCGGGCCGTGTAATTACGTCAGTTATTTCCAAACACGACACCGCGCCCGCTCAGCAATTACCGACGCAGCGAGCGGGCGCCCCCACCCCGCGCGTGGGCGATGGACGCGGGCGCACTGTCCATCGCCTGCCCGACCGACAACCTCCCCCCCCCCACCCCGTCGACCGGCGCCCGGGGAAATTAAACCTCCGCGGAATTAACGGTCTTTCTGCTAAAAACCAAATTATCCGCATTTTTCGGGAGCTCCTGGCAACAATAACCGCAAATGGAGCGCTGCGAAACGCTACTGCAAATGATGGGAAACACAAAAAGCGCGCAAGACAATTGGAACGTTAATTACGACGACGAGGAACGGAATGTCTCGCGAGCGGGGGCGGGGAAGAACGCGAAGGCGGCTGAAGAGGGCGCTGCGTTGCAGCGGCACTCGCGTCTAATTACGACGCCGCGGCGTCGGCTTCCGAAACGACGCCTGCGCCCTGCAGCGCCGCCGACCGCGGGGGCAGCACACGGTGGGGACCCTCGACCTACGCTCCGCTCGGCTCGGCTGGGCTCGGATTCGACCAGCCCCGCCTCGCGCTACCCAACGGAGCGCCGTGCTGTTCTGTACTGCAATGTTTAGTGCCGCTGAATATTTTATTTGCCGAAGGGGTCGCGGAACACGGAGCGCGCCGGCAGCGGCAGCTCTCTCGCAACGCGGGCCTCGGGCAGCGCGGAGGGCGGCGGCGGCGGGACACGGATAGGGGATGATGATGGAGGAGGGGCGGCGGGATAGAAGCGAATGCGTCAGGACACACAGAGGGCAAACGATACACGGAACACGAAGAACCACAAAAACACTGGCGACCAACGAAAGTTGCACAAACAGAAATGTTGTTATAAAGAGGAATTTCATCATCAGGACACCAGATAAAGTGAGGCGGAGAAACTAAAACTAAGTTATTTCCTAGCATTGCAGTTTTTTTCATCCCCAGTATACCCAAAATAAGTCGAGTGTATCTGATATAGATAGAAGGTTTCTTAAAAGAAAATCTATATACTTTCCACATTTCTTTCACTCACTCGTGTGCTCATGAACTTACATGTGCAAGCTCTCCCTTTCACTTTCTTTCCCAGTCTTTTTCACACACAAAAGGTGGCAATAGGGGAGTTTTATATGCGGATGAAATAATATAAAATGTATTTAACCAATTATTCTAAAAGCACGTGTCTAAACCAAAAGCAATAGAATATTTAATATTTCCGAGGGAGCAGCAACTAAACAGGATTCCTGCGAAAGATGAAGAACGGATCTGCCTCTGGGGGCAAGCCAACTCCGTGCCGGAAACCAATGGAGCGATGGAGCGTGGACACTGGTGGCAGTAAACGAGGCAGCACGGGGTGGGAGGGAGGAGGTGACCCGGCTAAAGATAAAAACAGCCCAATATAAAGCCAGAGGCACAGCGTTACGCGAGTAGCGTCGAGGCAGGGCGGGCTGGGCAGGGGAGGCGGCGGCGACAAGAGGCCGCCGCGAGCAGTCCACGGCACGCGAGGCGCCGCAGAAGCGCGGCGGAGAGCGGGGGAGAGAGCGGGGCGGAGAGGCAGGGGCGGCGCGAGGCCGAGAGGACGGGCGCGCGGACGCCGCACCGGCAAGGCCGGCTGGGTGCGGTGGCGTGCGGCGAGCGCGCGCAGGCGAGGAAAAAAAACCTTGCGCTGACGCGGAAGTCATTTCGTGTCTGCCTTTTAATGAGTTGGGAAATCCGCTGGCTGCTGCCGCCGATTTTGCGAGGCGGAGGCGCGTCCGCGTCTCTCCACCTCCGCCCTTCCTTCCCGACCGCATCCCCGCCTTGCCTCAGCACGCTTCGCTCGGTGCCCCGTTTGCTGCACGTTCGCCGCGCGCGCGCGGGGAGGGGGCGGGGCGGGCGGAGGGCGGGGCGGGGCGTGGGCGGGCGTGGGGCGGGCGGGGCGTGGGCGGGCCGCGGCGGGGCGGGGCACGGGCGGGGCGGGCCGGAGTGGGGGGGCGGGCGGGGCTCCCGCGGTGGCCGGCCCGATGGGGCGGCGAGGTGCGGTCTCTGTGCAAACAGCGCCGACGCCCGCGGCGCCGCCCACCGCGCGAGCGGCCACGCCGCGCGCGGCCAAAGCGCCGCCGCCATCGTCGCGTCGCCTCACACAGTGGCCGCTGCCGGGATTCTACGAGGACTTACAGCTCTCCCACACACACATGCGCGCACAAACACACACCGAAAAAATCCTGGGTGTAGCACTGGGGGGGGGCATGATTATCAGAGAATTGTTAGATTTGAACTACCGGATGTTCGGTATAAACAATGACTTAACTAACTATGGAGTACTCGCGAACCTGAAAACGAATCGCGATATCGAAATACAATTTTTGTCCAAATACTGAATAGTGAAACACGTAGTAAATGTAAAGGTATTGTTCAAAATCTGTTTTTATTTACGAATAGATTCATTTTTTTATTTTGGAAATAGAACTACATATGTACTAGATTTTCCTCACGCAAAGGTTTGGCATCAAAATAGACAATTTTATGCACTATTTTCATGAGTCACAATACATTTTTAACTTTTACTTGTAATTGGCTACCCCAAAATTCTTGCGAGTAGTAAACAACTGTAAAAAAAATCCGAATACACAACATACTGTATTTTTGACAGCTATCACACGTCTAAGTATATTTTGAATCCAAAATTCGTATTCAACGACCCTCAAAACACTTAGAAAACATAAGCCGATTTTAAAATATTGAAAACCAACTGTGCTATGCCTCGTAGTATAGTTAAGGATAAAACTTACACAATCCACAAGCGTGTCAAACGCGCGCCAAATCCCATGTAAAGTTCAACCGTCACACTACACTGGTTAATGGTTTTATTTTGGAGGTAACTTCAGCCAAATGTTTTGTTTTTTTAAACACAAACGACCTAGGGGGTGGGATGCATTAAAATCGAAAATTAACATTTTTACGGACCACTTTCATACACAAATTTTGGAACACCCTAACACTAGAAACACTCTGAAGAATGCAATAGGTAACCGACTATACAACACCAGAGGCAATATGATGTTTTCTCTAGATTTCAGAATGGATCCGGTGCATAGAAAGTGGAAGTATAAAATACTCGCCGATTATTTATTTACTGGCGTTTCCGGTACCGTCAACTACTAAGGTCATTAGTGCTGTATAGTGCACGTTCTTATCGCAAAAGGTGGCGCTCATCTCTTCCCACTGGATGGCGAAATTCGCCGTCGACTTGCACTTTAGGGAGGCACCGCCCTGGCCGGGACAAGCTCTGGTCTCTCGACATGAGTAGCAGTGCAGTACATGTGAGTGTATGTGTGTGTAAGGGGTGAGGATAGAACAAGAACGTGTAAGGAGCGCGCGGGCCGAAAATTCCGCTACCGACGGGACTCGAACCCTATGACCAGCCGATCACAGGCACTACAGTGACATCAATGTATGATTGAGCTACCTAAGCAATTTAAGTGAAACGTTTCAAGACAATGTTTCCTCCAGAACGGGCGTTGGAGCCACTGCGCCGGGCTAGAGCGCCAGCGCCTGCGAGCGTCAGAGCACACTGCGCGCGGCGCGGCGCGGCGCCTGTGAGCGGCGGCGGTTTGCCAGCGACACCTCCGCAGCGTGGCGCATCAGCAGATGCGAGAGCGAGCGAGCGCGCGGATGGGCGCAGCGCGGCGCGGCGCACTGGCGGTGAGCGTTTGCCGCCGACACCTGCGTCTGTGGATATGTTATGCACGTGCCTCCGATGGGTTGGTCGATAGCGCTTCTGCTGACGGCTGAGCGAAGGCGAGTGAGGCGCGTTCGAACCTTTGGCCGTCGCCGCCGCCGTCGACGACGACGACAGCAGTTTTTCGCCGTTCGACAGGGTTTGCGATACATCCAGACGGATAGTGCACAAGTTCGACGGAAGAGTCGGGTTCCAGCGAGATTACTATCGATGCCACGAAAACGCTCATCATGTAGCTTTATCGTTTGCGACCGAGAAATTAATTTTCATTTACTGATAGAGAATTGCCATTAAAATAACGTGGAACGCGTGTTTGAAATATCAGAACAGATGTTAATTTTATCAATTTTTATTCATATTTTTCATTTCGATGCATGGTTGTACTTTTCATTCTATTGAGATCTGACGTAAATGGAATCAGATTACATACACCCAAAAATTTTATTTCTCACAACAAAATTGAATGGTTAAACATGAGCAAATCTGCTTTAGGTTCCATACAAATTTAAAGACATTGTTTTTCAGTAGAAAGTAGATAGAAAACTGAATTAACTCTACACAGGTCTGATTAAATCAGCAATCATGTGAAATTTATGTAATCACATTTATATAATTCTCTTTATTACAAAAAATATTACCTGCAAATGATTTAAAACAGAAAGAAAAAATATTCTTTCGGACTATTGCGAAAGTTAGCATAATAAATATTAAATACACACATACTCTTAAGAAAACAGAAAAAACATACGTTAATTGGAGCGGTTGTGTATTTTTCCTATCTTATTGAAACAAATAAGTCAAAATCCTCACGAACAAAGTATGTTAACTGCAAAATTAAATTAAAAAGTAAAATGATAAATACATTGCAATTTAAAAGTCTTGAGTATGAAAAAACGTTTCACTATTTGTTGTACAGTGGGACAATGAGCGTGAACACCAAATGCACCTTTAACATATCTTCACGGTCGATGCACAAATTAGCACAAAACTGAAATGCGACCAGCAATCGTCACTACAAGAGACATTTGAAAGGTATACGGAGGAAGAAGTTACCAAGTCACTCCATCTTTCAGAAGACCTTACACATGTATTTAAGTTGGTATTGAACGAACTCCGCCCGATCACTGAAGTGTTAAAAGCAACTAATGAAATCTTGGCGCAAAGCTTTGAAGCGTAGTGTTCAACAAAACCAGATTACGCATATCCCTCAAAAACACTTTACACACTTTCCCCTTTCGATAAATATAGTTTTGGTTTGTAGTGTCGTAATCATTTAAGCCACACAATTGTTTACAATACACCAGAGCCTTGTCAACAGAAAATTCTCTTTCAGCTTGTCAGCTAACCCACTTACGAGGTCCTCGCGATTCAAGTGCATTTCTCAAGAGATCTCCGTTGTGAAGCCGCGCAGCGGAGACGGCCCTCACAAGACGAAACGAAGTTAATCTGTCCCACAATCTCTGCTGTATTGATATCCCTCAACATACGGATTCCTCCATCGCTTTCACTCCATTCAAAGACGAGACGTAGAAACGAATAGGGAATCTTCCGGCCAGAACGCAGCGTCTCTTAAACAAGGCGTCAGCTGCAAACGTTCCTTTCCCTCAAGAAACTCCAAGCACTGCTGAAAGGGTCTCGTTGACCTCAAAAGGCCCTCCCGCCAAAGGGCCGCTCGCCCTCCGCGGGTCGGGGTCGGGGCCGGGGCGGGGAGGCGAAGGGAAGGGTGGGCTGCACAGGCCACCGAGGCACACGATGATGATGAAAAGGCAGATGATGAGACGAGTGGGAACGGAGGGACAGCCGTGGGTTTTGAAAGCAGGAAGGAGGGGAGGGAGAGGGAGAAAGAGAGCTAGAGGCAGAGCTCAGTGCATTGCCGGGATATACAATTGAAGTGGAATAAGGTGAGGCAAAAAGATCAATGTGGGAGCGCAAGACAATAATGAAAAAGAAGACGAAGATGTTCAAAGACTTGCGCAAAGAGTAATAAAGAGAAGCAGATAATACTGCAAATATTATAGAGCAGCGAATAAAGTAGAAGATAACTTGGCAGGGAGCAGCTAGTGATCAACAGATAAAGAAACGGAAGATGCGGCTTACTAACTCTTCGAGAAAGAGACGAGTATCTTAAAGTAAATGAAAACAGGAAGCGAAGATAATAATGAATACAGGAAAGGAAGGAAAACTGCGTTCACAAAAATACGAAAATTTTAAATCGAACGGTGAGACAAGAAAGAATGTAGACCAAGCCTGAGCGTGAGACGTAAATGGTAACGGCGAATAAAGGAAAAGAGAGCGTACGCAAAGAGAGGGGGTTGCGGCGGGAGTGGAGAGGGCAGCTGGGGGAAGCCACACGTAACCCGATTGAGATCTCGAGCGATGAACAAAAAGAGGTCCAAAACGAAGCGGCCTCGGAAGCGCCCTCTTTGTCAATGGCCGGAGAGAGTACACACGCGCGCGCCCACGCCGAAGGCTCAAGGAAGTTTACGAGTGGATACCCAACGCGGCCGCGCCGGCGCTTGCATCCACGTCCGGACGCGACTATGGTCGAGCAATTCGAGGGGTTCGAAAAACTGCATGATTAATTGAATACATTATACTCGAGTAACTATGATTACTTAGGAATGAATGTCCAACTATATATTTAAATATAAAACAAAAATTGCACACTTCCTTCAGTGAAGTACCATCAGTGGAAGGTGGTTTTGATAAAAGACATTTGAAAGTAATTCGCGAAAATTACGTATTATCGAAAGAGTTCATTAATAGATATGAACAATAAAATTCAGTACCACAAAGTTCGAAGGAGCATATAAAACCTTACGATAAAAACTTTTAAAGTGGCCGTCTGAAAAGAAATGAGCATAACATGCTAACAGTATTATGAATATTATTGTTTGGAAGAAATTTCGGTGAAGTGGTGTTATAGACTTTTCTTTTTCACACCGATTGGGAGGTGTGCAATAATATCTGTACATGTAATGTAATTCTATTTTACATTATATATACTGTGAGACGTAGATAAAAGCTATAGCAGACGTTACATCATGAACTTATAGGCAAATATTGATTATTCAAACTTTCATCACGATCGGGCTCCCAATTGATTTCTATTTATGAAGATCACTTTAATAGTATTGCATAATATAGTAACAATATTGCACCGTTTTGGCCAACAGAAAAGTGAATTAAAAAAGGCTGATTAAATCACATCAGATTTTATGATTGAATTCTTTAACATATGTGAACGTTACACTTATAAGAGTACTTAACAGTAGCTTATTACAGTAGGTATGTTAATGACAAAAAGGTGAACGCATCAGGTTTTCACCTAAATAAATAATATTCAATAGTAATATTTTTGCATGCCAGACTTTGTTGTTTTAGAGAATACTGTGTACGCAATACTGAAAATGGAGTTATGGAATATTGAACCAAAATAATGAGGTTTTGAATTCCAATGCCCAGGATCTTTAAGAAATTTTCTTTACGAAGGTAACCCTTATACGTCATCAGGACTAGAAACTTCAATTAGAGACCATTTTCCTGTTACAACTTCACCGCCCAGGAGAACGTCCGCCAGCATATAACAGACGTTACTCCGTTTTAATCTCCGCCAGCAGAAGATAGGAACACTTGCGGAGGCTACAGAGCGACCGCACGGGGCCTCTCTCCTCCCCGGAGCCGAGTGCGCAACCTCCACGGCGACGGCCGGCGGCTTCTAATCGGAGGCCACCTGCGCCGCGCACCCGGGGCTCCGCGCGAGGGGGCACAACCCGGCGCGCGGCGGCGTTCTTGAGTTTCCCAGCGGCGTCGCCGCCCCTGCACCAACACCGGCGCCGCCGGGGGCCATTGATTTAGCGTTCTCTTTTATTATAATTGCGCTGCACAATGGCTTGCGGGGCGGGGCGGGGAGGGGGGGCGGGACGCTCGCGGGGCGGCGCGGACCCTCCACTAAAGGGAGCCGGCAATCAAAGGAGGCAGCGACATGGCCCACGGAGCGCGCCGCCATTCACCCGCGGGAATCAAAACCAGCCTCGCCGGCGCCGCTCCGCTGGCTCTGCACTGCACTGCCAACGATCGCTGGCCTGCGCGACTCGCGTCCGCCCCGCCCCCGCACCGCCGCCGCCGCCGGAAGTGGCAATATCTGCGTCCGGCGGCCGCCTTTGTGGCGACGCTCCGCGGGAGGCCGCCGATGGCAGCGTCGGCGGCGAGCGGCGTTGCTGCCGTTTCTCATTACGAGCGTCCGGTCCGCGGCACTGATGGTTGGGGGAGGAGAGGTAATAGCGGCGGTGCGGCGGCGACCAACTAAATGGAAGCGGTAACGAGAGGAAGGAAGAAGGAAACGGAGGCGGGTGTGGGCAAGAGGTGGCGACGATGCGTCAATAGCAGAAGCAGTGCTGGGGGCGGGAAGCGACGAATGCGAGAACCGCTGGGAACGCGGCGTGTGAGGCAATGAGAAGATTTACCGATCGTAGGTTGATCGCGAATGGAGCAGTCAGGCGTGAGATGGAGAATGCGAAATGAAGAGGTGGGGTTCAGCTACGGAGACATCGAAAGCGCAATCGCGGAAGCCAAAGATGGAGAAAGCAGGGAGTGAAAACGCGAGTAGTAACTCGATCGGTAGATGATAGTTGATGGGGATGCTTTCTGAACAGACACACGACGGTGAAGTCCAGTTACTGGAGAAGAACGTCAGCAATACCGAGACTACGGAGAATGAAACGCACTTTCAATAGTCCAGTAACGGAATCGCGATGTGAACACTTCGAAATGAATTCCGGGGCAGTTCGCAAAGCTGCATACGTTGATAACGGTGGCGAAAAGAGACGAAATGATGTTTCGTAAACGGAGGAAGCTAACTGCTCCGTTCGACGGGTGTGCAGAGAAGTTCGTTTAAGCCAGGTCACACAAACTTGTTTGATTTTATTTCCTTATTCGATATATGAATAATGACAATCCAGAAAGACCTACGCATTAATAAACTTTTGCTGATATCACGATTAGTATTTCGTTTTAGTTCTCAATAATCGTTGTTCTTTTCCCCTTATTTATCTAATGATTCACGCAAGGATTTGTTGAGATTAAATTGTATTCTAAACAATGCCGACTGTCAAATAAGGGAAGAAGTTTCGAGTGGGAAATCAATCGCCTAAGAATATAAAATACACTGACTCTTTTACGATTCCCGCAAATTGATAATAATTGAGGTATTCGGGCTAATGTGAAATGCGACACCGGTCACAAATGAACTACTTCAAATGTGTTATACTTAAAAAAGGTCTTTATCATCTCAAAATACTCGGGAACCAACTTTTATTTATCGTTTAGGTACATCCGAATGACTTCTTTACTGAAGAACGGAGTAGATAGCACTTGAGCTTTAGAATGTGTGGGAGCGCGGTATTCAACGACGACCGCTATAGCAGCTTCCGACCTCAGCCTCCAATGTGCCTATCCTCGAACAGTCCAACCACTGCTTCAGCCACCGCCACTGCTGCAACCGACGGGAAGAGGAGCCCCCAGCAAGGGCGGGGGCGGGGGCGGGGAGCGAGCGCGCTCACCTTGACCCGTGGCCAGGACACCGGCCCACCCTCGTCCCGTCCCTCCCCGTGCAGCCTCCCACGCACCGGGCCAGCGCGCGCGGACCGAACGGCTAAATCAATAGCAGGGCGGCCGCTAGTGGATGGCCGCGGTCGCACGGTCGCCCGCGATGGCGCCTACGCCGACGTCGGTGCTCCGGATCACTCGAGGCGCGGCGCAGGCGGACCTTTCACCACCATTTGCAGAAACTGCTGTCACTGGAAAGCATTGGATACCATGCTCCTCACGAGTACGTCGGACGGGCGGGAGTATTATCATCGCTTCAGAATGGGTTTGCCGCAGTGCCCCAGCAATACAGAGCACATGGCGCATGACTCCACTTCCCATGCTATATAAATGATACAAGTAAATCTAAATAGACGAAAAATCAATTTAGGAAAACGAAAATGAAAACTATTGTTAAAAAATGTAATATACTACATATTTCAGCTTCGTATATTACCCTAACTGAGAATAACTGGCGCGTTAAGAATGTGCTCGAAAATCATTTAACACTACGAAGGTAAATCGAACAAGAAATAATATAAAATACTTTGTTTTTATCCATTTTAAAATGTCAAGTCACTTTGGTATTTTTCAATCGAGACTATAAATTCAAGCAGAATTAGAGGTTATAACGTAACTATAATTTTCAAACGATGCGATAAAATGAAATAAACGAATGGGATAAGAAAGATATAAAATTAACAAGAAATAAGAAAGGAAACATTTCTTAAAATGTTGGATTTCAGACTCAACTTAAAACAAAGTTTAAGATAGAACAAACATTACATTCGAGTTGTAAAATCTTAACAAAATGGTATTCAATGATGTTATAAATGGAAAATATTTCGGGGTATTTAATAAAATAACCTCAATTACTTTACTTGGAAAATAAAAATGCATTTAAAATATTTATTTCATATTTATTACATTCACGTATCATATTCTGAGCTGGATATTTATTAGTAAGTAACCGACTCGAAATATGATACCACAATGTGAAAAATTCATCAAAGTAATCAGTAATACATCAGTACACTTAGTGTTTTAGATAGTCGTTACTTTATCAAAGAACAAATAAAATTTCTAAGTGAGATCTTGCTCTTTCAAAGAACGTAGGAATGTATGATATGATCGACTTACGTATTGCACAATGAAAACGTCTTCGTTAAAGAAAAATCCAAATTAACACATATTTACAAAATTGGCATAAAGAGATGCATTTGATAAATATTTGCAATCGGCAAGAAATTGTAACAGAAAATCGAGAACTAGTTTAACGATCAAACTTGCGACAAAACATATCCTCTTGTACCGTTTGCATTTTTTATCAACATATGAAGAGTCACCCTCTTCCCCAGTAGGACGTATGTCCGCATATGCAAAGCCTTTCTCACAGTTAAGCGACGCTATCGGGTACGGGAATCGCACCCAGCTGCGTATCTTCCCACTTCAACGCCACACCCGGTGCCGAGGAAGCAAGAAAGCGAAACGCCACTCCTCGGAGGCCGCAGGCGCGATGGCGCGGGAGAAAAGGCGGAGGCAGGCGGGAAACGCAGTCTTCATAGTGTTGATAGAGAAGAGATGGTGGCGGAGGCGGAGGCGGAGGCGGAACGGACACAGGAGGCCTTAGGGATTGCGGCGGCGGAGAAGAAGAAGGATTGGAGAAGGAGAGGCAATGGGCGAACGACGTATGTGAGTGTCAAGGTGACGACGTGGAAGGAAAGAACGAGGTTGACGACTGTACGAGAACCACTAGGTCGATTAACATATAACGTAACGGAAATAATGACGCCGGAAGTGAAGAGCAAACAGAGGACCGATGGGGCAAGGAGCGGCGGTGGACAATGAACGATGACAGGAACACAAATGGTGAAGAACGCAGCACGGGTGCTGGAGGCTACAGGGGCCGAAATTTCGATGGCGTAGGTCGCCAGCGGGAAGTTGGCGGCCGCGGGGCGGCGAGCGGGTGGCGCTGGCCAAGCGGGGGTGGCGGGGAGTCGGGGGAAGTTGCGGTGGTCCCGGCGCGCGCTTAATCCGGGATCGCGGGCGCCGGGCTCGCGCCGCGGAAAGCGCAAATGGTGGCAGCTCGTCGCCATGCGCGACGCAGCCCGGCAGGCGCAGCGCGGGCGGTGGTGTGGCAGGGCGCTGGGGCGGGGGCGGGGAGGGGCGAGGCCGAACGACGGCGGGGGCGTCGCGGAGGCGGCGCGCGCGGTGAGGGCGGGGCGTGGGCGGCGGGGCACACCGCTAGCAGCCGCGGCGTCAGGTTCGCCACCCGAGCCGCCGCCACTGCCGCCACCGCCGCCGCCGCCCGCGCTCGATACGAGCGTACAGGCGGTGTCGGAACGTTGTGCACTCGCGGCGACCGCGGCGCTGCACCGCGAGAGGATGCGCGGCGCGGAGAGCTCGGCTCCTGGCCAGCAGACGCTCAACGCCCGCAATTGACACCGCACAAATTTAAGGCGACAGTATTTACATAATTATTTTTTCAGGATGGTACTTCTCAGCACTTATTGGATAGCAACAAACTACACATTCCTCTGTCTTCATAACTTGGGAGATTCTTGTCGCATGAACTTGGTCGATTCCAATTTACATACATTCTTTACAACTTAATACATTCAATTTAGTCATAAATTGTTTTTAAACGTTCAACTTTTCATACGATAAAATCACTTCAGTAAGTAAAGACTCGAAAATGGAAATGAAATACCAACGAAAATGTCAACCAGATTAAAAAGAAACAAAATTCGGGATCCCTCACGTTTTATCTTCAACGAGATAACGCGAAAACAAAATAAGCTTAAGATAACAACCCTTCTACCATTTGGGAAGACAGTCCTCTATTTATGAATAATGTTTCCATTTAGCAGACAAATGAAATACATTATAAATAGTTTCAAAAATACTCCAGGTTTACCTTAATAACCAGCTAGCTAATATAACTAAACGTTCAACATCTTTGATGATATACTATGTAAAGTAAAATATCTCCCTGTTCAAGTTTTATACATCAACGCAAATGCAACTATGATTATACGAATTGCATTATCATCACAGCGTTGAAATAAAATTCCTCGGATTGAAGTATGTCTATGACTTTTGTAGGTTTTCTACGAAATTGGCTTTTTCGAGAAATTTCTTTTCCTGTTGTTCTTTAGACTTGTTTTATTTGTAATACATCTACATTATTACTTTCTAAATGGGCGCAGAAACTGAAATAAAACTTTGTAGCCACCGGCCGTGTGAGAGATATTTTATGGACAACAGGAACTCGGGAGAAATACAAAAGCAATCATTCAGTTTCGATTTTCATAGAAAAATGTAAGTATATGATTGTATTACTCGGCTATTCTCATACTGCACGAAACGACTAAGTTTTCATACACAGTGCGTCATTGCATATGACGCAGCTAACGCCTTGCAACAGCAAGGGTTCAAGAAAGAGGCCGCCCGTCATCAAGTATGTTATCTGGGTGTTGCGTTAAGGAACAGTAATTTGTTTGAAATTCTTATGTTGTATTGTATGTTGTATTGTATAAATACACTAAAATATATGTTATCGTAATATTGGTGAAGATTTTTGGAAAAGTTGAATTTATTGCAGTGTTTTACGAGAGTATTTAATTTGTTGTTCTTGAACTGTGAGCGTGCTATTTTTTGGAAAACCATTTTGTGCGATTATGTTCAGTTGCATTTTTGCTTCTAGAGATTATAAAGAATTTCCAAATATTCGGTAATTTATAAATTATGGACTTCTAACAACTTTTAACCTCACAATTTGAACAGAACTTGTGAAAATATCACATTCTTTAGTTTACTTAGAAGGTAAGTTCAAAAGTTTGATACGTTAAATTTGCATTCTTCCGCACGTACCACGTCCGATAGTTTAATATATCATACAAATATCAAAATTATAAACACAACTCTTGTAAAACAGCCCATATGTCGCATTCGTACATTTGCATTATTTTGCATGCAAAACACAAAATTCATATTCTTAAAAGCTTTGTTTATGATGCATTCATCAGAAAGTACTAGTACCAATAAACAGTTTTTCAAAATTGCGGTAAAAATGGTTTTATTTGATAAAAAACATTAGACAAAGGAAAGATACAATATCTGAATGATACAGATTTGTTGGTCTGATAGAACATTTTTGTCATTTTCCTTTACAAACGCTGATTCAATGAAGTAACTTGTAAGAGAAAAATGTACAATGTAATCAATATCAAGTCGAAAATACAGTATTTTATATTCGGTAGTCAAATGTGGTGACTACATGACAATATTTTAAATCTGTAAAACTTCCAGTGCATTTTCAAATGTGGGTAAGTCATGAAATTGCATTTTTAAATGTCCTTTTACTTTCTTCTACACACAGTGCAGATAAAATGTTGAAATTATGAAATACTGCAAGAAAATGTGTAGATATTTCGAAAAACCAAAATTCCTGATCCGAATAGTTTCATTACTCTTAATCACAGAGGTGGTTAAAGCACATTTCACATTCTAGGGGTGCTTGATACCGAAAAAGTGTTGTTTGGTTTTTCTTCTCAAAACTTCACCCGCCTATCACTGATCAATGGAGCCTAAAAAAATTATTTCATCAAAAATGATAATTTCTGCGATCCACCTAGGTTACGCCGCGACCCATCAAATTTGAAACTGATCTTTTATTGTGTAGGGTTTGCATTCCCAAGGAAAGCCCCACTCCTGTCACAATCTGCCCAGCAGAGAGGCAAGTTGTGACAAAGTGCAGTGCTGCATAAAATTGGTTATGTAACATTAAACACATTATATATTTTAAAAAAAGATATGGAAATTTATACAAAGAATCATTATATTTGTTCCATTTATTATAGGTTTTAAATTATGGTTCTTACACCTTCAAAAATTAAATAATTTAATACTGTCACATCCAGCCCTAACCTCCCCTATCTTAATATTATTAGAGGGTTCTAATTTGCACACGCTTAGGTTATTTAAGATTGCAATGAAATTTCCATGTAAACAAAGTAGTACATTCGTGGAATTAAAATAAATTATCAAAAAATAATGGGTTAATATCGAAGAATTAATACTGCCGTATTAAATTTAGATACTAAATTAATCGCATAGGTCCCTCGACTCTTCTTCCCACAGTCATTATTCACCAATGGGTTTCACCGAATTCGCCAACAATTCGAGTAAGACAAAACATATGGTGTTCAAGTAAGGTACAACACATATTCCGCGAGCAATCAAAACGTATGTTGAAGTACTGTGGTGCATTAGTAAGAATGTACGGTTACAAATTGTGCCTTCAAATAAATTCTGGCGCAAAATAAAATCTCAGATCGCAATTATGCTTGAAAAAGATTGTATTTTTTATCCTTTGATGGTCTTTGCTATAGCTGTATCTTTTAAGAACCCAACTTTCAATGTCCCTTATGGATTTCTTTCACAAACCAACAACCTGAGGGTTTAAAGCATTTAAATACACCCCTAAACAATTATATCCTTGCATTTCAATTTCATTGATATTTGTCAGTTAACTTATATATTTATTTAGTAGAACCTATGTAACTCTAGAAAGAAGAGGGTAAAAATAGGTACTGAATATTTTTACACAGCTGTTTTCAACGGAAAGAATAGGGCCGGAGATTCAGTAGACCGAAATTGAGGAGTTTCTTCTCTGCGCAGCCACACATTTGGAGGTGGGAATTGACTGAACACATACGTATATGTATTTTCCAAGGCAAAGAACACCTTCTTGCTGTACCAAAACGGTTGTAGGAATACAACAATGGAAATTGTTGGGAGTACCTTTTTACAAATATCTCTGAATGAAAGGGGGTTCGAGCGCGCTCACTTGTGTGAGTGTCACAGTAATGTAAATCCTTCACCCGGGACGCTCGGAAAACTGACCACTGGAAAACTGGGCGTTGTGCGCCCAGTAAACAGATTTGAGTGGGATATTACAAAACTTTTTAAGTGAAGTTGTACAGGGCAACTTTACCACAAGTCTCGTGTTTATCGTTCTCCAAAGGAAAAAACTGACAAGGGTTCAATTGAGCAAAGCATATTGGGGGAAAAAAAGTGTTACCGATATAGGCAAGAGAAGGGAAATGAAAATATGATATATATATATAAAAGATCTGGAGATATCGAGGCTCCAATGTGTTCTTTAAATGAACATAAGTGGATAATAGGCATCTGCATTAGTTTTAGATCTTTAGGCGGCTTGGACCGATGTACTCTACTGGGTACTGGTTGTTAAACGTCGAGTCAAATGCGGCCAGCTGTCTCCCTTTCCTCAGAGTAGCTGGGGTTGGGTAGGTCTATGTAGTGTTTTGACAGGTGATGATAAAAGACATTCAGACGGGTATAGGAAGGGGTGAAAGAGAATAAGTATCATAGATCGGCGAATGCTTATTATTTACGTAGGGGGCACAAAGAGGAATGTGATTATAAATGTTTATGCAATTACTTTATAATGTTAAGCGTTGATGAATTAGTATTGAAAACAAGCTACATTAGGAGCAAGTTTTTAAATTTGTAGGAATGCAATAAAGGAGCAGTATAAATGAGTTGCATATGCTACTTTTTTTTGTTGTATAACAGCATTATAAATTTTTGTACGAGAATTAAACTTAATTTTGCGAAACAACTTTCTTGTGACGTCTCGGGTATTTGATATCTGTGCGAGAAAACGGTGGTCTGCTGTTCCGTTTACTTTTACCTCCCCACAATTCTCTCGCTGCGATTGGCTCAATGTGTGATGACGCAATCATTCGTGCCTTACAATGCCAATATATCATTTATGCCGTAAAACGCTCAATTATGAACGATTTCTTGCAACAGAAAAGATCGTTTATAATACAGGTACACTAGAAAATAAGTTTCTGTTGTATCGTAGTTTTATAGGCCAACATTACTGTACATATTTGTAATATTAACATCTAATTTCGATGCCATTCTTCCTCGTCTCGCACTTCAACAATGCGCCTCCAAATAATTCACCTTTTCTAGCTTTCCACTGAAAACTCACTTAAACAACGCTAAGAAATACTATTCGGAAGACGAAAGGAAAGAGCAGCGACTTCGTAAAAGATGATTGACTATTCCCCCAGTCCACTTACTTTTGACGGTCACGCTCCTGGACGCATGATCCGTTCACGGACGAAAGTGTCGCACCACTCGAGCCGAAGGAAATGCAGCAGCTTGGTGGGAGGGGACGCCCACCGGCCACCCTCCAGCGCGGGCAGCGCGTCCTGGGAGGGAGGGCGTGGGCGTGGGCATGGGCGTGGGCATGGGCGTGGGCGCGGGCGCGGGCGCGGGGCCCCGCCCGAGCGCGCGCCCATTAGCAAGAGCGGATTACCGGAGCATTAATTACGAATTCGTTAAAGGTTGATAAAAGCGCCGGCGCCGCGTTAATGCAGCAAATACGTGTGAACCGCACATTTGGTGGGGCCCACCTTTGCCTGATCGCGTGTCATTGTGATGCGAGCGATAGTTGTAAAATTCAATCCACGTGCATTATGCAGAGCGCTACTAACGAGTTTCTACGAATACGGCGGTTTTGAACTGTGCGTTGGGCGCGCTATTCGTGCCGGTATTCGCATACCGGAGTCGTTTATCGTGCCCACAGATAAATGCGTTAAAGCCACAAATCTACAGCAATGGCGCGAAATAGTGCTAAACAAGGAGAACTACATTGAACGCATTTAAAGAACAACCAGCAGTTGACATATTAAAGAAAAAAATCAAAAGTACCTGGCGTTATCTAATATCGCCAGTAATTGCGTACAAAACTTGATTTACTTCAGTGTTATCATTAAAATAGATCTGAAACCTATAAACATCCCTCTCACTAATAATTGTTCAATTAAAAAGGGAATATGAACGTATTTTCCACATATTTCGGCAGTAATCGTTAACTCGGGGAAATAATTACAATAAATAATACGTTCCGTACATTATAGGCAGACGTGTTAAGAATAAAATTCATTTAAATTACTAATCAAATCTTTCAAAAATATTTCGTTCTAAAAGCACGACGAACTCGGCAAAAAGAAATAAAGTCACTCATATGTATTTAAACCTTGAAAGTAGAAAAAAGATCTGGAATCCAGGCAAACCACACATGCATGTTTTTTTTCTTTTTTCAATCGTGCACTTTTCTGGCAAATTAAACATGCGTCATTTCGTTGCTGTGAGAATATCTTACAGAAAACATTCAGTTTACAGTATTTGATCAGCCTTAAAAAAACATGAATATTAATATATGAATAAATAACAATAGAGACAAAGTATGTTAATAACTTTATTCGGCGGTAGGAACTGCTGTTTCATGAACACCTCCATGGCAAGACCATGTAGATTCAGACATTTCTAATTACTGTCAATGCTTTACTTTTTGAATTAAGATAAATAATAGAAATTGAAACAGAATTTGATCGTAAATGAACTTACTTAAATCATTTGAGAGGTCTTTAATCTTGTAATTGTCCCATCCAATTAACACAAGTGTCTGCGACAAACACTTCCCACAACATAACACCCGCCGGGACACCAGACCCAATGAATTTGTATTCTAAAAAATAAACAATGATGAAGTTAACAATGAGCCTTTATACTTGCCTTCACAACGAACCCGATACCACGAAGTTAAAAACGCAAATGGAAACAGGAGCTGATCCACTGAAAAACAAACCTCTGCAATTACCCAAACGAAATAATGCGATTAATTACGCATTTGGGATTCGTTATTTCCTTGCAATTATGACCTAATAATTTCTTAATTAAAAATTAATTTCATTGAATTTCTCGCCTATATTGAGCTGCACCCACAACGTACAAAAAGAAAGTAGGGATCGTGAAAGCCAGTGGGCGTCTACATTTCGACACTTGGGGATGAAATTGGAAAAGCGTTGTTTTTAACGACTTCTTTAAATATGATGGACGTCGTCAGGAGGACAGAGATAGCAACGACACGGGTGCACCCTCACGTTCAGCGCACCCCCCCCCCCCTGCTCAGCCGGCGTTGCCCGTCACTCGCAGCACCGTCACCGGCAACGACGGGGCATCGGCGAGTACGCCGCGTCGCACTGCCGCCGCCGCCATTTTGCCTCGCGACGCCCCGGAAGCGCATGCGGAGGTGGCGGCAGGGGGAGGGGAGGGGGTCATCGTCACATCCTCGCGGAGCGGCCGCCCGGCGAAGGGGGGAGGCGGCGGGGTGACGCGCCTGTCCAACATGGCCGGAGACGGGACTACGCGCGCCGCTGCGGGGCGCGTAATGACACCGGATGCGGGTGGCCGCGCGCGCGTTCCTCCCCTCGCCCGCTCCCCGCGCCGCGGTATCGACCGCGCCCGTAAAAACCCGTCGACCGCCGCGGGCGGGGCGGGGCGCGCGCGAGCAGGAAGTTAAAAGTGGGGGCGTGCGGGGGAGGAGAGGTATCGACAGCATGGCGCGGAGGCGGAGGCGGGCGACGGCGGCGCGGACCGCCCCGGGAGACGCGCGCGGTCGAGGCGAGGCGAGGTGTATTGACAGTGTGCCAGGCGGCGCGGACTCCGCCAGCACGGTCGGGGACTTACAAGGGACACCGGACAGCCGCGGTATGACTACACACATTTCCAGCGGGCGAGAGGAGTCGATTGCCGGCACTCCGGTGTTCGTATGGTTACGAGACTCCCACGTGCTATTCAAAAGCCAACTCCGCCTAAGCATTCGCAGTGGTCAGAGTCGCAGGATCGCCACGTTCCCATCACGTGACATGTCACGGACCACCGATCTACTAGTATCGTGGCTCATTCACGCGATTGACAGCTTAAACGGCCGACAGAGAAGCACGTAAGGCGCTTTGTGGCTTCGGATACCTCATTCTGTTGAAGATGTCCCCCACTTCACCACAAAGCGGGGGCGCGTGCGGTGTCCCTTTTACCTGTTGGAGGGCGACGTCACCGAGGGCCGCCCACCGCGTCCAGAAGCCGCAAGACGCCTTCATCGCCGACCGCGACGTTCCGCTCCATCGCGAGCCACCGGCTCATCCGGAAATCCTTCGGCCGAGAACTTGAGCGGCGCGGCGGGGCGCGGAGCGGAGGCGAGCCAAATCGGCCCGAGCGTTCGCCGTCCGCGCCGCGTGCGGAGTGCGCGCGCCTGAGGGTGGCGGCGCCGGCACGGCGGGGGGCGGCCCGGCAGGTGAGGGCCCGACTGTGTCGGCACTGCGCCACCCGACCGGCCCAATGGTGCGTTGGCAGCGCCACACAACCACCGCTCCGCCCGCGCCGGCCAGCCGCGGGCTCGCCCGGCCCGGCCTTGGGCGCGGATGCCCGGGCGGTGGCGGCCGCCGCCTGCTCTTCCCTCTCTTCATCGGCGGGGCCTCGGGGCCCACCCGCCCGACTGCACTTTATTAAGATCGGGCACAATTGCGAGAGGGGGCGCGCAAGGAAAGAAAGGGAAAAAATGTACAAGAAGATCCCCGGCAGCGGCGCGCGCGCGACACCGCCGGGCGCAGGGCGGCGGGCGGGCGGGTGGGCGCGCGCCTGCCTCCTCCCTCCTCCTCCTCCTCCTCCGCCGCCGCCGGCTGCTGCAGCCATTGTACAGGCGCGCGCCTCCAATCCCAACGGGTTCCGATTCAACGCCGCCCTGGCCGCCTCCAGGCGCGCGGCACAACAATCCCGCCGCGGAAGGGAAGACGAGTGGACAGCTCAATGCGCCTCCTCCACAGATCCCATCACTCACACAGCTTCCGAGGCACCGCGAGCACGACGGGGCCGGGGGGGACGCAATGTTGCGATCAGACCTGAAGTCTTTTCTTTTCCGGTTTTAAGCAAGCAAATCGCTTCAACGTGGCGGAAGTATAGCAAATAGCAGTCTGTCTTGTGGAGACTTCTCACAGATTTTAGGTGTGGACTATCGATGCTATACTACCGCTATTTGTATTGCAAGCTGTTGCTTTTGGTACGGACACAATGCGTAAAAGAGCCAAAATCCACTGAAGTCCGCGATGATATTTCAATTCTTTTCTGACATTGAATTCCAAATGTTTCTTCTTTTCTGTAAAATATCGTCATTTTTATGCGATAATAAAATAAATTAATGGTTTGTATAGACCCTGTACGGTTCCCGTCTAGGTCCTGAGTAATTCGTAAACACGATTTACGGATTTATCAAGACATAATATTTTACAAGTATGACTTCATAATAGATTTCTTCTCGGCGATGAAACTCTATGTTTCGAAAAGCGAGGGGCAAATTAAGGTGTTGTTGTTGAACTGTTATACGCATTGCACCAAATAACACGTCCAAAATGTGCGAACACAATTCATCGATAATTACTATTTCTTGCACTAATAAGACCATTGTGGAAAAATTATATTACAAAGAAGCAGTAATCTTCTGAAAAGCAAGTTCTGAAGACAGGACACTACGACAGGCATTCCCACGTTCAGCAACATTAACCATTCGATCAGGTACCGTGAACTGCACTAGGAAACTCAGCTCACAGAGGTGATTCCCTGCATCGAGCACCCAGGACCAACGTACTGCTTTTGAAATTGTCAAGCCTACGGAATTGGATGTGGGGCGGCCATCACGCACACACGGGTGAAGGGTAGGAACAATGATGCCTAAACACACACGTGGACGCGTTTTGTGACCGTGCCGACGGATCGGGCTGAGAAGCGAGCTTGCGGTCGCAGTGCGGCTCCCGGCGCTGGACAGCGGCCAGGCGGGCGGCGTGGAATCGCTACGAGGGAGCAGGGAACGGGAAGCGAGGAGTGCAGTTTGGCTGCGGATGGAGACCGTGGTGGGCGCTGGAAACCAAGTGAGAAACGGGATGTGGAAGGGAGGGACGATTGAAGGAGTACACTGAAAGGTCAATCTGAAATGGGGCATTGGAAATAATCCAAGTGGACCAAGCATAAGGAAGTATGGGTAAGGTAAACCCTTGTTCAGGCAGCAAATATATAAGCCAACAAAAGGAAGACAAATCCACGATGAAATTACCGCAACAGTCAGGCTGGTAGATGCGAGTATTGAAAACCGAGAAAACTTCTAGCCAGTAAGCGAAAGGTGAGCTGGGCAGATTTCTATAAGACTAAACAATATGAAAAAGGACAGGAGACACGCAATGAGAATATACTGTATTTGTTCTTCAAAGTTCACTTTCTAAGTTTATGAGAATTAAGCTGTAATTGCTTTTATTTGGGACGTTCACTGTCGATATGGAAGAGGTACTAAGGAAATAAAGAGCCCATATACCCAATTTAAAAAAACAAACGCGAACGGCTTAGAAATAGCAGAAAGTCAAACAGTTAAGCTAAATTGCATGTCCAATAAATATTTTGCAAATATCACTAATTTGATAGTGTGAAACTATTTTTTGCTTCCCTTGTAAAGTTTGCCTTACGTGAGTTACTACTTTTCCTATGTTAACGCATCAATTATGTTTCATAAATGCAACAATTGTGTAGCACAGTATAATTATTAGTATAGCATTAATTATACTTAATGCTAATTCTCACAGGCTTGTTGTGGAAAAGACAATTTCTTAAATTCATGTCTACCAACAACTATCATCCGATTTGTAATTAATTATAATGAACAATTCACAAATATCACTATTGGATCGTCCTCCGGATGAGGAAATGTAAGAGGAGACAAAAGCAACATCATCAGTGTGCTGGTCAACAGGACGACGCGACAAAGGCGGCTTGCTATCTATCCCCTTCCCTCGCGCAACGACACACTATTGTACCGCAGGCCGCGCATGGCACACAAAAGCGTCGACTGGGGCGGAGCCACAGCGGCGGAAGAAGAAACAGATAAGACGACTGATAACGCGTATCCATTGACCGAGCGCCGCACAATGTGAAAACAAGGGCAGGGGCTGAATCCACAATCGCAGAAAACACACGCTGGGAGAGGCGCAGGTCGCGGGCGGATGTGCCGAAATCGGATAGATGCCGCTGGGCCGCGATCGAAGCGCACGGCGAGGAGGGAGCGACGAGGCGAGGCAACGTAGCCAGGCGGTGGGGCGGCAAGGATCGACGTTGGAGGGCAAGAATGGGGACGCGGGGGCCGAACAGATGAGGGATGACGGGCGAGCGAGGAGACCAAGGGAAAGCACGATGAGGGGAAATCGGCAATAGCGGAAACGAAAGGCGATATTACCGTGATTTTCCTCAAAGCGCAGACGAACAGAAGGATGGGTGAAATACGGATAGGAGATGTTCAAGTGGACAGGCGCGCGACATGACAACGCGGTTTAAGTGCGAATGAGTATGGGCAGGTGAATGAATGGAGGCCGGGGAATGGGCGGAGGGATGAGAACAGACGGGTGAGATGTGGACGAGGCGGTGAGGGGCAGTAGGGTGACATAAGGGAGGATGGGAGTGGCGAAGGACCCGGTGAGGAGGGGATAGGAATAAGGTTGAGAAGGGCAGGCATGCAAAACTGAGATGTAGGAGGGAGAGTTAGAAGGTGCGGGATGGTGTTGCGCAGGTCGGTAAGAAGCGTGCGGGAGGTTACAGAAAGAAGGGGCGTTCGCAAGGGACGGTAATTGCGGGTGTGTTGCGCGGGGTGTGTGGGGCGGTGTGCGTGGCGCGGTGTGCGTGGCGCGGTGTGCGTGGCGCGGTGAGTGTGGCGTGGGTGTGCGGCACGGGGTGTGAGGCGCAGGAAGCGTGGCAGGTGTGTGGGGGGCGGGAGCGTAGAAGTGGGATGCTGCGGCGCGGGAGGGTGCGGCGCCGGGCGGGCGCGGCGCGCGAGGTGTGCGTGGGCGTTGTTTGCTCAAGCAGCCCGTCCGCGGGGCGCGCGCTACGCCGCCACCGCCGGTGTTGACTCCCGCGTCCAATACGGTTAGAGCAACGCGGGCGGGCGGACGGGCAGGCGGGTGCGCGCGACTCGCCGCTCGCGATTCCATTCGCGCGTGGCGCGGCGCGGCGCAAAACACTCGCGCCGCCTGACGAACGTCAGCGGTGATGATGCGGAGCCCGAAGTCAAAAACAGGGCGCGCAAGCCATAGTCAAGAGAAGAGAAGGGAAGGAGAAAGAAGGAAGAGAAGGGAACTGGAAGCTGAATTAGAGGGGGGGGGGGTCGAGGATTTGCAACGCAAGTACGCGAACGCTAAATGAATGATGGGTTAACTGTGAGTCACGAATGATGCGAAGCGTTGAAATTATGCTCGTAATAGTGTAACGAGGTATAGGTACCCTCGTAGAAGACACAAAACGGAAGCAAAATAGGATTGCAGGTAATAAGAGGTACTGCTTGTTGACGTTTGTGTATCATTTTGTGCACCAGGAAAGCTAGGGTATTACCAGCGTACTACTGACCTAAGAATTACGTCGTGGCGATACGAATCACGAAAAGATGACAGAAAAGAAATGATGCAATATCTAGATCGTGAAGAGGTTTGTAAAGAACAAAGACTGACAGAGTGAAAATAACTAAGAGCAAGACCATGAAGACGTGAGTTGACAGATTGGGCCTTTCTGAGACAATTTCGAAAGTTTTCTACGCGCTTCATGTTAAGTTTTCCACAAATTAAAATATATATTAAATTCAAAGCACCACGAAAATCAGTCAGATCGATCGGAGAATGTCTATTTTGGTGAAAAATCTGTGTTTGGCTTTGATGCTAGTGGTGCTCACTGGTAGACCGACAGTCACATATTTAAAAGACGTTTTCGTTATTAGGGACCTCCCAAAACATCATTTTCCGACAAATTTTCGTAATCTATTTTTTGCATCATAACATACGAGAATAATATTTCTCTATACTATGAACACACACACAATCGGTAGTCGTACTGCAAGAGTGAGAGAACGTTACGCGTGAAGGCGAATCAAAGTAATGAGCTCGAGCGCCACCACAGGACCCGGAATCATCGCGATCGCGCAGAGCACAGATCTGGCAGACCAGAGGGAGGACGTGGGAAGAGGCGTGTGAGCCGTACACAACTCGGCCAACGCGCGCTTCTATGCCGAAGCACCGCCCCTAATTAACGTCGCGCCTCGTTTCGCGCGACCCCCCTCCCCCGACCTCCCACCATTCGCCCGCTCGCCACAAAGGACTCGCACGTTAATGCGGTTTGTGCAAGCGCCGTTCGCACAAAACAGAAATAGCGCGCTGGCGCGTCACACCGCGCCGCCGTTCTTCAATTTTCTTTTCCTGTTTTGTTTTTTTAAATATTCTTTTGCGTTTTTGTTTTTGCGCGCGGAAAAATGAACATGGACGCAGCGCAAAATAGTACCTGCAGGTTGAACAAGGCTTATTCCGCAAGCGCGGTCTGACTAACTAAACAAGTACTACTAATGGTTGTTGTGCGTCATGCACATACTATTTGTGCGCACGTAATAAACAACCTTTATTACCACGTCACTGCTCATCGTCATTTGTAAATAAAAGCGAATGCACTCTAATTCACTAGCTCGCATGCAACGGAGGTTATAAATAATCGATGACTAGTAGACACGGACAACATACTCGCACAATACCCTGGAGAATGTCACGAAAATGGTGTACTCTCCATTGTTCGCGGATAATGTAACAGGCCATACGAGGCTGATGGGTCGAGTCATGTGATTAAAATACATTCTCTCTTGAATCTATCTTTTGCCTATCTTTGAACTACGGACATATAGTACTCGTAAATCACAAGACATTGATTTTACAGTGACGCCTAATTAAATCTTTTAACGCGTCTTAACTTTATACAAGATCAATTGTGTGACCGCAATTAAGTATAATTAAGGTCAAAATTAAGTATAGGAGGTCTATATTTATCCGGACCTCGATAATCCCGAAATTCCCTTCATCCATGACCTTTAATCAGTCAACTTTAAAGACATTATTTTTGGGGTTGGCTCTGTTGGCATTACGTTTTTTGCTTAAAGTGGCAATTACTGACACAGTGGTGACTACTGATGTCTCCATATATTCTGCGTAAACGCAAAAGTAAAATTAATGCTACTAAGACCAGCAAAAAAAGTTTAAACAAATAATCCGTTTTTAATGAATTTGTATACAGATGCAATTTCATTTGGAATATGCCAACAAGATGCACAGATGCCTACCTCCGAACACCAGCACGAGAAAGTCGCAATGCGTCAGCGTCCGTCACGTTGTGTGTATGTGTGTCCGAGTCGCCTTCGCCTCCTGCCTGCCGGGGCTGACTCCTGTGTTAATGAAGCCTGCCCACCGAGCGACGGCTTGCATCACGGTATCTTGCCACTACCCTACCAGTGCTTAAAGCAATGTTTGAGAATAAAACCAACATTTCCTACAGGAGAATGTCGTCACTCACCCGAGTGCACCCGATCCCCCCCTCTCCCAGGAATCAAGCGACTGGAGTTCTCCCCAGGGGGGTACATACATTCAGCTCCAAATTTCATTTTAAATGCAGTTATCTTGCACATTTACATAATCCATGATGCAACAAGGAGAAATGTTAGTTCAGAAAGGTAAATATTCAATAAATATCGGATCGCCTCTGAAGTACTGTAGGCACGAACCATGGAGAAATACCAATAAATTGACGGATGTGCCCTGAGGCCACACCCAGAACCACTCCAATTGCAGTCGGAAATCTTCAGAAATCAAATTCTTGCGATTACAGCTCCACCTCTCACAAATCAGAAAAAAAAAGTTTCAGACAAAACTTATGTATTTTCGTCCGTAGAATCCGAATCTGAAATTAAAAAAATGGGGGTTCCTATTTAAGACATCAATGTTGCCCCTCGCCCCACCCGCTGGGGGCAGGGGGTGCTGATTTTAGCATATAATGATTCCCCCTTCAAAACTGTTAAGATGTTGGTTTCGGCTCAATTTTTCGTACATAGCGTATTTTTTGTTATTACAAGTTGTCAAGTTAAATGGGACACCTGTATGTATGTGTATATGTGTGTGTATCTATGTATATATATCGTTCATTTTGACTAATAAATCATTTCTTACCTTTCCCCGTCATTTTTAAACATGTTCGCTGATTTCATCTATTTTAATATCATTTTAATGGTACTTGTTTCAAAGAATATTTACGAGATGCAAAAATGCTCTCCACAGAATTTCTGAGTACATATTCCTGGTAGCCTATTCGAATTCTACGTTCAAATGTAATGTCAGCCATTCTGCATTTGTAATTTGTTCCTGTGACGCCTGTCAGCACCATTTGTAATTCAGACGATTACAGGTTCAGATTTGCGGTTCAGAAGATTTTCTGCTTAAAACGTCCAAACTAAAAGTTTGAAAGCCAAGTTCACTTGAACGAATAGAAGCAGCCTGGGTTTCATTATTAACGAATCCAACAGCCTGAGTTGTTCATTTGAACTGGTTTTGATCACATTTTTTACGTCATTATTCTGTGCTTTTAGGGCATTTTTACATTTTAAGAGCATTTTATTGATCATTTTTGGCGATGTTTTTGGTCATAAACATCAGTCTCTACTCATCACTGTCCTGCACGTCAGAAATATTTACAGTTATGGCAACATATCCTTTTTTTGCTTATGGTCTGCTCTGAGAAAGTAAAAACACACATGAAAATGTAGATTCTAAACCTGGCTATACTACGCTTAGAACGGGTTGCAAATAAAAACAGACGAATTGACCGGATTTTCAACGTTTCCATGCACTGACTACACGTGGAGCACGCCACTAACCATGGAGGCGTATATCTACACTCACTGCTGGGCAACATTTAATTCATATTCCTGGGTTTCAAATTTAAAGACACCTACGACTCACAGCTTACATGCAGAGGTCATCTAGCTGTTTGAAAATCTTATTATTACCCCCCCCCCTTACAGTTGCTGTGCCCATCACTATACTGGTGTCCACGACTACCGGGTATCCTACGTCAGTTTTATTGCACATAAGTAAAGACCGGATTCCCGTATAACTGCATCTTTTCTTTGCTAATCTGAAATTGGATGTAACCTTAACCGAAATTTGAATCATGGAACAGACGTTATTTTAGTATTGAATTGAATTAATTGCCTTATATTTACGTGCGAGACTCGGGCCATCAGGCCCGCTCTTCCGTCTGACCACGCAATTCCGCTATCGCTCCTTTCACCAACTAGAGAAGAAAGGAAGGTATTTCTTGGGCGAGAAAACAGGCGATTTGAAATGTAGCCAGATTGCGTCATTAGGCTGAAGGATATTTACATTGCAAGTAAAAAATCTTCCGACATGCGGACATCCGGCCTTTTACTTTCCCCTCCGAAGGAAAGGCGTTACGAAGGATTTTTCAGCCCTTAAAAATCCACGGCTTCGGCAATTCGGGGTTTGAACCCGCTAACTTGGCGAACACAAACAGTCCAGTACGCTAACCGTTAAACACAATCCGCCAACCGCCAGTATTAGTTTTATTCTGCACGAAAATGCACGTTTCGGGGGTTACCACGCGATATTGTACGTTTTAGGTAATGTTCCCAAAAATTGTACATTTTGGGATTTATTTGGACGAATTTACAATATTCATAATTTTATTGCACTTTTATATTATCAACATGTTTTAATTTATCTTTTGTTAAGGTTTCATTTAATGACTCATTCATTTCATTTTATGACTAATTCAACAGTCCATTCGTGTGGTCTGTGATACCTGATTGCCATTTAATACGTATCAATTCCACATTTCATAATGCCTATTGTCTAATTAAAATTTCTCAGTTATTGCAACAGAGAAATGCTGTGATACCATAAACTAGGTCCGCGGGCCTTGGCTCAAAAACCACCCAACCTGCGTTCGGAGTCAATCTTCCCAATCGTATCATCATATATCCGATTTGCCAGTCTTCGGTGAACTTAACAACACAACTCTCTTGCGCGAGTCACAATTGACCTCACCCGGGCGCGAAGCTTACTGTCGGACACACTGCGTTTCATGTCGAATTTGTGGGAACAAATGTTGACCTGCGAGGTACGAGACGAGAGAGAATGAATTCTGTTTTTGACCGCTTTTAGCTGGGTGTACACGTACATCAGAGTGAGGGCACACAGATGAGAGTAAATGTGGAAGGACAGTATTCCTGGCTGAAACGTATTAGTTGTTAGAAGGTATAATAATTTATCAGAAAATAATTTAGAAATATACAAACATAATTGTAAAATATAATGAAAAACGACATTTGTGAAGGTATGTTGTATTTTTCAATTTCATATTTACTTCTTTCTATTTTTATGTTATTTTAATTTTGTGAGCGAATAAGCTTTAGAATATCAAATAAGGTTTGTTTAAAGAATATGTTCAAACGTGATTATAATAAAAACACTAAACTCATACTATTTCATTTACCTTAAATTTCACATCCAAAATAAGTTGATAAGTAGATTATCAGGACTACATGACACCGTTTTGCGCTTTTTATTGTGTTTTGGCCCAATCTCGTGTTTTTACCACGTGTTTTAGAGAGGTTTTACTGAAAGAAAGAAAAAGTTTTTACATACAAGTGTTTCGTGTATGCAACCAGCAATGCACGTAAGTACTGCGGAATAACAGCGAGGGCTGGGTATGGTTGGGGCGGGGCGATTCGTGTCACGTTAGAGGGACGGAAAGCAGTGCCGGGCGGGCAGTAGAGCGAAAGGAAAAAAACGCAGGGCCTTGTTCATACATGTACATAAATTTACTTCAATTTGATACGATAATTATCTTTCTAATAGGTAATTGAAATGTTAAATAACCTGGTAATAGCTACTTCAGGTGCAAGGCGGGGCCAATTATTATACCAGAGATTAAATTTTCACAGTTTTTGTATCTCGATTGTTCATGAATTGTTTTAACTATTGATTGTTAATTTCAATTTTATGTATTTTTTCACCTTATAGACGTAAGTGATACTGTCCAATGATAGATAAGTGTGATCAAAATAGTTTGACAACTCTAAATGGTTTCTATTAACACAAAGTTATTCATAAATACACATGGAATCAAAATTCTTTAAAGTTATCAATAATAGATTATATTATTACAAGAAAAAATCAAAATTAAAGGTTCATGTGGACCGACCAATATTTAGTTAATTCAAAGATATTGTTTCCTTTTATACACACAAATTCAAAAATAAATCAAACCGAAGAAGTACTAACTACGAACTGTGTTGAATATAATGTAAATTTATTAAAAGATGAAAGTATTTGTATTTGTACCAAAAACAATTCGATGAAAAACTAATTCAAACTGAATTTGAAAATGCAGAAGATCAGTATAGGTATATAGTACATAATATTAATATGGCAGCAAAAGAAGCGTCAGGAGAAAAAGAAACAACATAAATGTATATACTATTGGAGGGAAGTAATTAAAAAAGATTTAGAAGATCAAAGAATGCTGTACCTCAGGTGGCTAAACACAAATAATATAAAAGATAAAATTTATTATAAAAGAGCACAATCAAAAGTAAAAAAGGCCGTAACTTAGGAGATAAAAAAAAATTGAAAAAAATGATTAATATTAAGTTATATAGGAGGAAAAAGAAACACAAGTCTGGAAAACGTTGAATACTTTAAGGAAAAATGTGACTAACAAAATAAGATTAGAGGGAATTTCATTGAAAAAAGAAACAATTCATTAAGAATTGTTAGTTGAAAGACGGAGTCAGATTTTTAACAACTATAGATGTATTTAGAGAATTGGAAAATAATGTTTAAAATTTAGATATGTCAACAGAAACAGTGATTAAATTTTTAAAAAATGAAAAAAGCAACTGGTGCAGGAGGGATCAATGCAGAATTAATAAAATGTGGAACAAAGAAACTATTGGAATTAATTAGAAATTTATTTGACAAATGTTTAAATAACGAAAATCCCCCTCAAGAATGGACAAATAGTATCATTTGAGTTGTTCATAAATAAGGAAAAAGTTATGAATGTACGAATTAAAGTGGAATAACCGTGTTAAATGTATTGAATCGTCTTTACGGAAGAATACTAACATTATTTTTAGAAGAAAATCGTAATGGTAAAGATGAATTTCAAGCAAGCATTTGAGCGGGCAGAACTACCATAGATCGTATGTCTGTAATCTGACGTCATGGATACTCTCCGCGACCACAGACACAGAGCTTTCATATAACAAATATATTTATTAACAAGAAAACAAAACAAATATAT
>BOPP01000082.1:631575-662585 GCA_017312745.1 Gryllus bimaculatus
AGAGGAGATCATGTTTCTATCTATACCGAATTTTTTTTGCAAAGTATCTTTTTTTTAAAATAAAGTTTTGGAAAAAACAAAAAAGTTTTTAAAAAAAAAAACACCCTTGGGGGGGTTTTCCCCCACCCCCCCCCCCCCCCGCCAAAAATACAACCCCTTTGGAAAAAACCCTCCCCGGAAGGGGGAAAAATTAAGGCGCCCCGGGTTCAAATTAAAAAAATAATTTTTAAAAAATTTTTTAAAATGTCAATCCAAAATATTTTCTTCCAATTTTGGTTTTTTTGCCTCAGTTTTTTTCCTTCTCAATTAAAATTTCCCCCCATAAAAATTTTTTGTAATGGAAATACTAATCATAATGGCCCTTTTCTAAATCCCAACAAATAATAAAAATGAAATTGGTTCTCTCCCCCACTTCCAATTTAATTTTTTTTTAATTAAGCTTGGGTTTTTTAAAAAATTTAACTGGTAACGTAATTGCCAGACGTGGGCCTCGTGGGGCGTCTATTTTGGGGACGGCTTGTAAAGAGGGAATTTAATAGCCCTTCGCCACAGGAACAGAAGAAAGGAAGGGTTTTTTTTTTCCGTAAAGGGAAGAAACGCGGAAACGGAGACACAAGGCCTGTGTTTTGGGTCTCCGGCTTATAGAAACCTTTTCAACTGTTTATACCAAGCGGGGGCGGGTGGCGTGGGGACGTAAGGAAAGGTCAGTGGGGCCTCCGCTTTAATAACGGAGTGGTACAGAGGCCAGTGGTGGGTTCCTGGAGCTAGGTGAGAGAAAAACCTCGTGCATGGTGCACAAAAAATTTTGGCGCACTTGACGGTGGCATATGCGAGCACTGGGCTTTCGCGAAGGCTCGAGTCACTAGTTGACGAAAAGCCTGCGGAAGGACTTTTCATGTCCTTTGGTTGACCTTCCAAGTCACGGAGGGAGAGCCTGTTGTGTGGCGTGCTCCGGTGAGAAGTGGGGTTGAGTTGCCACGGATTCACGCCGATTAATCATCGGATAATATGCTCCTGGCTCCCTGCGATATATCGAGGCAAACAGCGCATTGGGTGCGCCATGAACGGAACTTTGTGTTCAGCATTGACATAACCGGTCACGGAAGCTGAGGCTTTGTGCGCGCTTCAAAAAGTAAGGAGTGGCGAAATGCCCACAATCAAACAATCTTCATCGGGTTTGGATCGTCCCTGCGAATCAGGGGAATTAGTAGATCTTATCAGAAGCTAGGGTGTAAGTAGGATAATTAAGTGTTTCCTGTGGCGAGGCTAATCCTCTACCAAGCGTCCCCAAATAGACGCCACGAGGCACGCTGGCTAATACGTTACAGTAATAAAACAGCTAATAAAAAATTAATGAAGTGGGATAGACAATTCATTTTATATTTGTGGATTTAGAAAAGGCATATGATAGTATTCCATTAACAAAATTATGGGAAATATTGAGAGAACTGAGCAACAATGAAAATATTTTGATGACATTAAATAAATTATATGACGGCGCTATTTCTCGAGTCCAAGGTGTGCGACAAGGGTGTAACTTGTTTCCAACTTTATTTAAAAGATACTTGCAAAAATCGGTAGAAACATGGAAAAAGAATGTTGAAGGATTGGGTATTCCTATAGAAAATAAAAGTATATACACTTTATTATTTACAGATGACCAGGTAATAATAGCAGAGGGTGCTGAAGATTCGGAATATATGTTTAGAAAATTATTAGAATACAAGAAATGGGGACTAAAAATTAATATGCAAAGGACATTTTATATGGGATGTGGAGTACATACTAAAGAATTAATTTTAGAGTATGGAAAAGGAAAAGTTAAATGTTGTTCAGATTGTAAATATTTGGAAGTAGAAATCAAAAGGATGGAAATCTAAAAGAATATATTTCCATCAGTTCCGCTTGGCCTTACTGATAAAATGAGAGAAACATATGGAAATGTGAAGGTAATTTTAGAAGAGATTCAGTTTTAAATAATTATTTATGACAGATGTGGCGTTTTTAATGTGATCGCACTGCTGTGAAGTTCACATACTGGACATGTGTCGTTTTGCTGTTTGTTGTGAGTGGGACAGGACGGATCGTCAAAGATACTTCAACAGGAAGTGGCCTTCATGTAAATTTTCCCCATCAGTTGCAAGAAAGTTTACGAATATTCCCTTAGTAGTCAGAATTTTTTTTTCTCGGCTCTTCCGGTCGAGTTCGATTTGATGTACTTTATGAAAGCCACGGAGAAACATGGAAGAGCCTTTTCGTATTTGAGAGAAGATATAGAAAATTACTTATGCGAAAATTAAAGAATGCATTTTTATGGGACCACTCGTAAAAGAATCCGCGAAAGATGCTAATTTTGAAGCAAGGTTAAATGATACAGAATAATCCGCATGGATTTCTATTAAGAATTTGGTCAAACAGTTTTTACACAACGTGAAATCTGATAACCATTGGGAACTAGTAAATCAGATACTAAAATAATAACTAGCGATGGTAGAATAAAGCACTTTAAATTTTAAAAAAAATAGCATTTTGAAAACAAGGCAAGAGCATTTTCAAAATTAAAGTTTAGCACTTATAAGACATAATTATGTTGATGTTTTTTTAGATTTCACCATTAAAATCACGAACGGAGTAATTTAATACTCCATCTGTTGTGAATTTCAAGAAATACAAAAGCGTATATGTAAAGCGTACACCGTAGGCGTGGAGTCTTCTTTCCGTGAGCTCCGTTCAGCGAATAGGGGAAGCTGAGACCCCCTGAGATGACCTCGAGTGTACACGTAGGCTTCCGCGGCTCCAGTTCATGCCTTCTAAGCTGTTTGGATGACGCCGCGTGGTTGGCTGAGAGGCCCAAAAAACCAAAAATCTGGAGACTGCAGGAGACAATCATGGGAAGCTCTCCCATCAGTATATTTCGACTGTGGAAAAAAAGTATGAAGAATGGGGAGCTCGGGTATGTTGGCAGATACTCCTGGAACCTTAAAAATGACTCAAGGAGATAATTTTCTAAAATGAGTTATTGATTAACATTCTTTGTTTTTTTAACAATATTTTTATTGTGGAATAATACTTCATTATACACATCCATATGAAATTCCACATGATTTCTGCGATAACCACAGAATTTATTTATATTATTTAATAGATCTGTTGAACATTTATAATTTCTTTAAACAAAAAAGTAGTCACAAAAAATCCGACAGACGCATGGTTTTTATTTTTAAATTAAATGAAACATATAAACATCAGCAATAAAGTTCCTGTGGCCGAAAAAAGTTTAATTTTGTAGACCAGCGTTATTAAATTAAGGTAACACAAAAACAAAAAATTATAAAATTAGGAAAAGGTAAAGTATAAACCACGCACGCTCACTTGAACTCTAATTTTGTTGGATCCTAGAAGAATGGGGAGGAGGTATTTCAATGGCAACAGTACTACCAAACCTGCAGTTTCAAGTAGTTTCTATCACACGTGAGAGAAAATTGTTTCAAATGTAAAAACGGTCACCTATATTTTATTAAAAATTTAACTACTGGTAGTAAAGGGCAGAAGGTTTGGATATCGATTGACTGATGATTCCAGGCGCGCCAACAGCTACAGTCATTAGTCCCGTAAGTGTGGTGCATGTTTTCCTCTGTAGGTGGCGCTGACCTCCCGCCGGCTAGCGGGATTTTCCGCAACCCAGGTATCTCCCACCGCTCCAGACGGGACAAGCCCTAAGTTCCCGACCGGTCTCCCGATGTGTGGTAGTGTAGTGCTTGATAAGTGTATGTGTGTGTAAGGAAGGGATGAGGATAAGACACCAGGAAAGAAAGATCGCGCGCGATCCATGCCCCGTTTGTTAAGGCAGTGCTCCGGCATTCGCCTAGAATTGATAGGAGAAACCATGGGGGCTACCGATCAGAGCAATCGCTGGAATTCACCAGACAGTAATTGAACTCGATCTAGCTAGTGTCGAAAATTCTGGCACCTCGAGACTCGATCAAGGACCTCCCGAATAAAGCAAGAGCTTCTATAACTAGTAGTTTACGAAGTTAAGATTTATTGCATATTTAGTACATATTTTGAAAACGAGCGAGTTATCGAAGTGTACGAATACAATAAAGCAACACATAAAACGGGTTACATACGCTATTTTTAGTTATAAATTGTTAAGAGAATCAAAGTTGAATTTGGGAAACAACTTTATTGTGACACCACGGGTATTTGACATCTGCCGAGGTCGGCTGTTCCGTTAATCGCAACTTCCGAACTATTCTCGTGTTGCACTTTGCTGAATGTGTGATGTCGCAATTATTCGTGCTATAAGGCCGTTTATAAGGCTGGAATACACAAACACTTCGAAGATACCAATCAAATTTAACAATCTACTACCTTAAGTACATTGCATTATAACCCGTTCACTTTACTGATCGATTACATATTATCTACATGGCGGCGAACTGGATTAACAACCCGCTCAGTGGAGGGTAGAAGCAGGGAAGAACTTAACTATTGTTCTAGATATGTGCATGGGATAATAAGTGTTCTTGTAGTAGATATCTACACAGCAAAAATACAAATATTTTGGTAACTTTTGGGACTAGCACTCTATTCTATTGTCGACGATATAGTTTATTGTACATTATCCTTAATAATGTAAGGGCGCGACTTACAGCGCAGTGTCAGAAAAATTTAATTCGTCAGCTGTGTCAACAGCGCTTGTGATGCCTTCCGAGGCAACTGATTCTGCTGAGCTGAAATCTCCCTTCGGATAAACTTTCACTCTCAGAATTATTACTATCTTCACCCAAGTTAATTATTATATTTATCTTTCTGTATTATTTAATGTGTATTTACAATTCAACATCGCCCAGTTGCATTCCCCTCCACTCCACCGAGAGTGACACTGACCCTACCTGAACTTGAAACACTCAAAAAAGCAATTACTTTGTACTTACGTACACGTTCAAGGCTGTGTATTACGTCTATAACACTCCAGACCTTTTAACACATTCTTTAATCAATTTTGTTTTCGAACTCTCAGAGATTATCGCGTAAAAACCCAACAGGTAATATGAAAAAGTTGACGAAGAAGAAAATAACTTAATATTGAAAAAAGCCTTTTTGCTAACCAACTGCTATGTTGCAACTTTTAACGCTACCAATTGCTGTATAGTTAAATAATTACTACTAGAGCGCTCCAAAGCCCAAACTGTTGGTTATATGAGTATTTTTTCTTTCCTGTTTATATACTCGTATACGTAAAATATAGGGAAAGTTATGTAATGATGCGGAAAATTGAATCGAGATTTAAACGGAAATACACTTTTCGGGTCCCCTGATACCAAAAAAGTGGTTATTTTCAAAACGTCCGTCCGCCTGTCGGTCAGTCCGTGAACACTACAAGCGCCTAAACCAAATGTAGGATTTTTTCCAAAATGGATATTCCCCAGTCGATCTGGGTCAACTCGAAGCGCTGGAATTTTGAAAAACTTCCTTAAAAATTTGGGGCTACTTGACAAAAAGCCCCCCGGACATTTTCAAAATTTTCTCAAAAACGGCTCTAATTTTTATTTTTAAATTCCTTCTAAACACACATCTAAAGGTGGCATAAGTGCGATTTTCAGGATTAACTCATCAAAAACAAGCTTTTCGCAAAATTCCCTACAATTTTTTTCTTTAAAATTTTGGTAGGGAAAATGGTTAATGCATTCAATAAGATAACAAAAGCCTTTTTTCTTTTATTCTTTTGTTTTTTCCAATCTTACAAAAATGCAACATTTTGACTTGCTGTTCACGTCGTTAAAATTTACATTAGCGGTCATTTGTTCATATTATTGTATTTTGAGTACATGTTCTATAAATAGTGTCATATAAAGTGTTTCTGAAATTGATCAGTTTTCTGTGAAAAATTCAAATTCCCGCATTTTCAGAAACACTCAAACGCCATTTTCTCAAAAACGGCTCCAAATTGTTTCTTCAAAGGTGCACTCCTTAATATGACGTAAAGCCCATTTCGAGGTGTATTTTTTGTTTTTTTAAAAGTTACACAAATGTAATTTTTCTGAAAGATTTCTCACGCACATTTCCAGCAATTTGTAAACACTACTGTATTTGAGATTTACAGTGTTTCAAATGACTTCCAATGAAGGTTTTCGAAAACTTAAAACTTTTCTGTTAAAAAGATCTTCAAACGTCGAAATTACAGTAGCGCTTAAACGCCATGTTCTTAAAAACGGCTGCAAATTTTTCAAAAAAAAATTGCCATTTATGACGAGTTTTTACTGATCTTTCGAACAGCGAGCTGAACCAAAGGAAATAGAAAACTAATGCGGGAAAGTCTATAGCATTCTGTAAAACCACTAGTTTTTCTATAAGGAGCAACACTGTGAGAACTTAGCTGCATAAACCCTGTCAACTTCGGTAGGGACCAACCACAGTTTGCGTTACACCGGCCTCTCCCTTCCACTTAACCTCACGAATATAGAAACTAAGCTCTGTTTTAGATGAAGATTCGAAAAGACGAAAGTCATGAATACACCCTGGCAAGGAGAGTACCATTCTTTAGCGAAGACAACTGAATCAACTACTGGCAATCAGAATAGAAAAAAAACGGCTTATATGTTTTGTTTAAGATGTCTACGACTACTGCAGAAATAAAATTCACAAAGTATTGTAACAAGAAGCAAATTTGAGTTGACCAGAAATGTGCGTCCTAAAATGAAGGCGCTGGGCGTTAATGGATTAAAGTTGTAGGAAGTGAGTATTCCATTTCTTGATATTCCGTGGAAGTATTTCAAATGGAGGATGTACTCGTACTCCAAAGAAGCTGGATTAGCAGCGGGATTCGTGAATTTGGAATATATTGAACAAACGTGTGTACTCATTAAAGTAATTTCCTAAATATTTTTGATAGTAATGTTCCAAATAGTTTTGATAGCATATACTTTGCATTCCTTACCTTCTAATCTTCGCATATTAAATGTTCATAAAGTGAGTAATTTTATCATTGCTAGTTTGTGCTGTCTATTTGTATTTTCTTTCTTCGTAAAATTCACGAATTGTGTTCACAGACTTTCTGTTGTTGTTGTTGGTTTTTCTGCTGGCTTCGGATTTCTGATTTTTAAGAAGAAAATATATTTAACCTTTAAACATGATCAGAACGACACATTTTAATATATTGTTGCTCACAGGCTATTGTCACAAAACAATTGCTATCGATAACAACAAAAAGGTAAACAAGGTTATTACAGCGGAGCGGTCCTTTTCATTGGTTACTTGCGACACTGCACTGGTTACACACATGAGAGAAATAGTCAATATTCTATCTATATAAGTATAAAACGCACGGGTACAAGTATGTTTACAATTTATTTAATTTGAATTGTTTGAACACAAGATTTTACTTGGTAAGGATCACAACACAATAACATAAGATCTAGGCAATCATATTCTAAGGGCCGGTTGCATAAAGCTTTCCAGATGGGTTCCATAGAATGAGTTCAATAAAATTTATAGGTTCCATAAGTCGTGCACCGTTGCATAACGCAAATGTATGGAATCTATAACTGTAGATATTATAAGAACTTTGAGATGGTCAGCAAGCTAACGAAACAGTCAATATTTGAATATTGAACCCTTGTTTCGTTTTCTACGTTCTTAGCGTGGGCTACGTCAAGACCTCCCGGTATTTATTTTAGTAAGTAGATATAAAGAGGGATTTGGCTGTACTGTGGTGAGGTGTTTCTCAATATATTCTCTGCGGCAATTTCGTTTTTTTTATTATATTCATTTCAGTTTACTTTTATATAATTTTTATATATTAAATACACTTTTTTATATTAGCCATTGGCGATTTGTTTTTAAATAAATTTACCTTCTATTCTTAATGTTAAATATTAAAATATGTTTTTGCTAACTCATTTATTAATAATAAATAATACAAGATAATTAAAATCACTTTGCAATAAAAAGTACACGAGAAAGTAATACACTTAAAACGCACACTAAACACTGAATAAAACTCGTAAAAACCCACGGAACGACAACACTACACAACACACGGACGCCAAAAACCACCAATAACCTCGAGCACTGGGAAACAGCTGATTGTTGCTGTGCGCAGAACCGCCATGTTGTTTATTTGTAATATCTATAAGTATTTGTAGAACCGTTTTAGGATCTATAAGATAGCTTTGTACAAAGCGCAAGTCTTATTGGTAGTTGTAGAAAAACTTTTTGCCGCAATACACAGTGTTATAGAATCAATAATCTTACGGATTCCCCATTGGAGGTTTATGCAACAGGCCCTAAATGTAGTAAAATATAGGGCAAAGGAACTGTGGATTAGCAATTCGAAAAGGTGCAATACAAACACGCGTCCATGCGTCCATAAAATCCATTATCACAACATTATATGTGATCCGTTGCGTTTTTAAGGTAAGGTGAACATCAGGATTTCTTTGCCATGAGACCTACACCATTCTCTTAAGCGTCCATTAACGTATCTGAAGTCAAAATTTAATTTGCAAAAATATGGCGCCGTATTTAGTCACAAAATTGTTTAAGGAAATACAAAATACCTATTTTGCAAGCAAAATTACGTGAAAATAACTCAAATTTTCGAAAAATTGTACGCGACTTTATTTCAAAAACTAACTATAAGGAACAGATTTTTAGTAAATACAAAATCTCTAGCTTGAATGATTTAGTTGTAAGAAAATGCCGAAAAAATTTATGTTTGGCAATTTTGGAAAAATTAATGATTTTAACAAAAATGAGTTTAGAACTATTCTCATAAATGTCCTTCACACCATCCAACAACAAAATCAATTTTTTTTTAAGTTTGAAAATGTAGCAGGCAATGCAACGTACTCCAAAAAATTAAAATTTCGGTTTCAAATTCAAGGGGTCGCGACACCCGCCCGATCGATTGGGATATAGCACTTTTGGGAAAAATTGGCAGAACGGTTTAGCAGATAGCGTTGTTCACGAACATACGGACGGACATACATACTACGGACAGACATTTTGCCGCCAAACGATTTTTTCTGAATCAAGAACCCACAATACCTGGATTCTCTCTACACGTCATATTAAAGGATTTCCATCCCCCCTAAATTTAACAACTGGATTTATCCATTTTTTCGTTACCGCCGGCAATAAGATTTTTTTCTGTCGGAAAGTTGCAGCTTTTTCCCGCAGCATTATACGAGTACAATATTCTCTCTACTACGTAAGCATTCGCGTGAAAGTATGGATGTTTTCCATTTGCTCACAGCCATATTTGAATTATTTTGATGAATATTACTTATGCTCTTTTCCAGAAATAAATGTCTTGATAAGTAGCTAGTGCTGTTAGGATCCACTACTTCATATATGATGGTATCACGCTATCAAATTTTGTAGCAGTATCCGTATATTGCAAAAATTTACTCTCGTAATTTTTTGTCAAGCGCTTCTAACAGTAAATTGCTCCAATATTTATGATAACTGTTGAAAGTCTATGTTCGTATTGTTCATTGCAGGCTGCATAATGATAAATAAGAAAATATCACTCCCTTCTTCATCCATCCTTTTGGGGTGACTTACTCTTACAGGATCATCTTCCCCATTGTAGTTCCCCAGTAGTAACGTATACCAAATTCTGAGATTGTTCGAGAGTTGAAAAGTTAAGCTGAAGCACGAACACACACACACATCCATCATTATAAATATGTTTCAGAACTGTTCTTTCCTGAGCAGGGCATGGCGTGTAGATAGTTTTCAGCGTCAGGGGAACTAGTGGGGAATGTCAGCTAACCGACCACATCTGCGGCATTTGTTTGCGAGAAGCTGGAGTGGGCATATCGCTAATGGCGTGAATGCGTGTCAGTGACCCCCGTCGAAAACTTGAAGAGTCAAAAATGCAACGTCATTTGGAGTAGCCTTATTCGATAATGTTTTGCGGGAAAGTGAGCAAAACTGGTAGAGAGACTTTTGGTACTATTCAAGAGGCCTACAAAGAATAAGCCATGTCACGTGCAATAGTTTTCATCTGGCAAAAGTTTTGGCCACGTTTAACATGGCAACAGTCACAGCCACTCAAGTCCCGACCTAGCTCCAGCGACTTCTTTTTGTTTCCCCTAATCAGGAGAAGCCTGAGAGGGAAGAGATTGGACACGATTCCAGCGGTCCAGGCAGCTTCCACTAGGACCCTTGACAGTCTTTTGTATGAAGGGCTCCAGGGTGCCAATGAGCAATGGAAAAAAGCTGACAGCGGTGTGTAGATGTCCAAGGATATTATTTCGAAGACTTTTATTTCACTATACAAAATGTTATATATTTGTTTTTTATTCTGAAACTTTCTGAAATGTCTTGAAACTTTGTGAACGCACCTTACATACATACATATTTTCGGCAATGGGTACATTTGTGAAGCAATATTCACACCGATAGTGAGATAAATAATAGTATTGCATGAAATAATAGTTATATTTATTATACCTTGATTAAAATATCGTAAACATGCGTATTTTTGCATATTTTGTAGAAATAAAAAATATCGTTCTTTTTAAAAAGCTGTATAATTCGCTTGATAATTGGGTTTTGAAGAAATGTTTTAGACAAAAGTTGTAGAATATTTTATCTTGACATTCGCTTGATATTGATCAAAGAGAGTAACACGTGATTGACACCCCTTTTCCTTCCGTAAACGAAGCAGCTCGCGCATCTGTCCCTACTTTCCAAATCTCTCAACTAGTATGAACGTACAAAAGTTAGAAATAGCTCTCGAGTTGTACAGCGCATCTAAACTCATATGTGAAAAATGTTGGCGCATGGCATGTAAAAGGTTGGCTATAAGAGTCAAATGAGAAGAATATAGAATGACACATACAGACGAGATAAATAATAAATTGCGGTTGGGTACTCAGATGCGGTTTCTTAGTTATTTTCATTCGAGCGTGCTTCTATGTTAGTCAATTTCATAAGTGTTATAGGTGGTTACATTCAGGAATACTCATAAAATTGCCCGCCAAACCGATGCAAATCCAATAAAAGAATCAAGGCTTTTAATTTCAGACTAATGAGTAAACTTTATGAAGGTTTTTTGTCACTTGGGCGTCCTTTCTGATAGTCCAGAACCGAAGTCAAAAATTGAGAAAACTAACTTCCTCAAAACTATTTGTGTGTGTTTTCTTGTTTCAATTCCTTCGATATTTTGATACATTACATGGTTAAGATAGATATAGATATTTATTATTTCTGGAAGTAGGTTTGTACATCCCGGTGACAGAACACTACAGTTTACAAACATTACAATTACAAATATTAATATAATATAACTTGAATTTTGAAAATAATAACAATATCAATGATAACAACAAAGACAATAATAATAATAGCATATATAATATGCGTTTTATAATGCATATATAATATCGTTTTATGGCTATCCTATATAAGATATGTTTAACTAATAAATACATTTTTTAACAATACTACACCTCACTTCACTATGCTACATTTCTCTTTCTACTTCTCTATTGCACTACACTTCACAACAAGTTACCACACTTCAGTTCTACATTGAATATTATTGTATGGTATTGTGTAATTAGTAAATTAAAGTAATAATTAATACTAATAATAATAGTAATAAAATAATGGCTGATAATAAGCCCAACTTCCCAACTAATAAAGTTCACAACTTTGATTAGATAATTTACTCTTAAATCTTTGAACATCTAGAGGACAGAGTTCCCAAGACTGCAGCACGCAATTTTTTCCAGTCATATTTTGTTCTATTTGTAAACGAAAATTTTATATCTATTCTCTGTAGCCTGAACTGTCTTTTGTGCTTGTGATCCGCTCTACTAAAGTAAGTGGGTCAATCAAGACGATTGCAGTTATCTTGCCAAAATATATAACTGGCATACGCTTTGTACAGGGCGCAGTCTTGCCTTAACCTTCCTGATTTCTAGAGATTCCCATTCTTTCTTCCTATTGCTTCAGTAAGCAAGTTTACATGCACTTCTCTCCAAAAATTTTCCTTTTGTAAATTTCTATAAAGGTCACAACAAATCTCTCCGTATTTCATTAATGGACGAACTAGTGATAAGTAATTCTCTCGCTTTTGCAGTACTCTTTTTGAGTATTCGCATAGCAAAATGCAAAGATCTCGAGGCTCTCCCTACGACAAAATTTACATCATTTTTCCAACTCAATTTGCTATCAAAAATAATTCCCAGATACTTACAAGACAAGACTCTTGATATAGATTCGTCGCCTTAACGGTATTGAATTTCTTGTACTTGCGACCCCCACCAAACGTCATGGTTTTGCTTTTCGAACTATTTATTGTCAGGTTATTTTCTTCCGTCTAGACACAAAGTCTATGTAATCACCCAGCAAAATATTATCGTCTACCTTTGATTGAATAACTCAATATATTATACAGTCATCTGCAAATAGTCATACCTTTGAAAATAAATTGTCTGGCAGGTCATTTACAAACGCGAGAAACAGGGGAGGTCCAATAACACTTCCTTGAGGGATCCCTGAATTTTGTTTTGCTAAAGTTGAAAACTGCTGTCCAACTCGGAATTTCTATGTCCTACCTCAAAGAAGCTCATTAATCCACGCCACAATTCAGGTGTCAATACCCGAATGCAATAATTTCTTTCTTTCTTTTATCGTGTGGGACAAGCTTAAGGATGCAATTCGGAAACTAGCATTTACAAATCTAAAGTTGCAAGTGTTCAAGAGAATTTCCCCAAGAACTGGCCAATTCCGAAGCGAAAACACATACATTTTGTCCCATACAAAGGGTATGAGAAACCAACACTAAAATCATTAACACTATTTTAACACAGTCTAAATTGTGTTTTAGGAATACATCTACCATCACTTTCATTAATTATTTTTGTAAGTACATTTGCAGACCCTACACATAAATTACTTAGAAATCATAATACGAAATTATAAAACATGTAAATACACAGAACAAAAAATCTAAACCGATATCCAATGGGTCCATACAAAAAAGCTTTACAGCGGCTCGACAACGCCGCATTTCGCCTTGTTGAACACTCACCATCGCCGGCATTTTCTCGCGTTTTAATAATCGCTTTATCGCTACATAAAGCTCACCGCTTAATTATCTCAATTAACCGCAAGATGCCTCAGGGCACGCGGCCGGCAACGCAGATACCTGCCGTGCCGGCCGACTGGCCCGCTGCGCCATTTAGTTCCGCGGAACGTCGCCAGATGGTGCGCAGTGTACCGACGACTACACGCTCGGAGGTGGTTTAGCTGGCAATCCTGCGGATCATCCCTCCCCTCACAACGAACATCATAAAGTCGGCCACACTAGCGTAAACATCAACTAGAATATTGACCTTATACTAGCCACTATGTTCGACGTTCAATACGTATCCTAAATTGAACGGCATCTATTAAGGATATTATGTGAATCTATTCTAATGAAATTAAATCAATAAAATATTCAGTACGCCGAAAAATTATTATTGTTTCAAAATCACACGAACAATACTACACAGAATTGGTACCGCTGCTCTACATTCAACCGACACCACTTTAAATATACATCTACAACACCCCATAAACAAAAAATCACAAAACATTAATACACAATAGAGAATGCAAGTACCAGAGGTATAGTTTAAACATTAAGTAAACACTGCAATTCATCACTAGTCATTTTAAATGATTGTCCTTGTATATTATAAAATTCAATTGCTGAGGTATACTTTCATTTTTTAGACAATTAAATTAAGAACAATCAAAACTTGACGTAAAATTAGGACTTTATTCATTTAGTTAAATGTAGGTTACAATATAGTGTGAAATGATCTATTGACATCAGGTAAAAATTAATAAAATATTTCTACTATAAAACAGAACATAGTACCATTGCATTGATACTGTACAACACCACATTAGCATTACATTTAAATTACTTGAAATACCAAATAAGTGCACACTACAAGGTTTATCTTTAGAAAATTACCAAATAAAATAAGATAAAATATGTACGTATATGAGGCAAAGAGAGAAACTCACCGAATAATTGTTACAAATTCTCTCCTATATTTATGAATCCACAGAAAATTCAACAAACATTTTTGCTCTATGTCGTCCTAAACAACCTCCTCCTCTTATCATTAACAACATATAATCACTTCTCTTGAAAATACGTCCTGTTAAATATTTAAGAGTTTATGTGGACCAAAGAGTTACATAAAATCATAAATACAAAATATCAAAATTATATCCTTTAATAAATAAAAACTTCAAATTACGAACTAATTGTGGAATCTTATTATATAAAACTATCATTAGGACTTGTCTTTGTATGCTTGCCCTATTTCGTATAATGCCTTTACGACCAATCTTTAAAAACTTCAAACAATTCAAAATAAATTCCTTCGCAAAATTTTGCATGCTCCCTGGTTTATATCAAATAAATTCATACACAGCTTAAAATTGATTCTTTCAAATAGCTTATACTTAACTTCACGAAATATTTCTATAACAAATTATCAACTTCACCCATTTTTTAAAACCTTACACTACGGCAAAACTATGCTCTTCATCCTCGAAGCCGATCACGTTTTCCAAAAGATATTTTTCGCTGTCCGTAAGTTAAAACTTGATTATTTTCGGTTTTCAAAACTTAAAGTTTGTGACTGATAGCACTTGTATTAAATTATCGGTAACTATTCACCTCAATTAAATGCTGTCATCTTGCCTCCACTTCATGTAGTACTATATTCAACTCCCTGAAAAATGGTAATGCAATTGAACAGGTAGCAAATGAACATCAAATATTTTTTAAACAAATACCTCAACTGAATTACTTCATCAACAACATTACTTGAGATACAGTACAAAAGCCCCGGCAAATCATACAAACTAAAGTTCCTATTTCCAGTTAAACACACATCACCACGATATGGAAAGATCTCAAGAAGTTCTTGTGAGATATAGTACCTATAATCTTTCACAGAAAGTTCAGAATTGGGTGCATGAAAATAAGGAAAGATGCCCGATGATCGTGATCCAACAGAAAAATTGTCCGACTGACTGAGACAAGGCACACGTCTTTCGAATATGCCGCGGAAGTTCATAACGGACCATCAAACAACCCGTGTCTCATAACCCACGCATAAAAAATCGAAAACGCATCCGAGCCACGACGGCCTATGAACGTTTACAGAAAGCAGGGAGAGGGGGACGAAGGGAGCCGGGACGTACAAATCATCCGAAAAGAGACGCAAACGTGAAGAGGACAACTTCCGTTTCCTGGAGGAATAACATCCGACCGTCGAGACACACTCAGGGAACGCACGCAGCACCGGCGCGACACGTCGCCGCCCTCAGCCACCGCAACCCCAGGCCCGCGGAGATGAGTGCATCGCTCCGGGGCCAGTGAATCTCAAGGGAGCAATGACGCCTAACGCGTCTCATAGTTCTTATTATAATTTTAACATTTCATTCATACAATGCCTAATCTTTGCTTTTAACTTTGAATGTGAATGTATTGAACACATTAAAAGTAATGCACGGATCAATGTGTACGAGGGACATTCAATAAGTTATTTACTTCGGTATCTTACGGCGTTGTTGTAGAGCTGAGCGTGCACAGTAAATGTTGGGACATGTCATAGTAGGGTTCGGCCTCGGTTACAAATCCGTCTGCCGTAAACTCTTGATGTAAGAAGATGGCAAGTGTAGTGCCGTGCGAGTCAACGGAGAAAATGGGACTTCTGTAACACTGGACATAATCATTCTCGATATACAGTCCAGATATGGCTCCCAGTGACTACCTTCTGTTTCGTAACATGAAGAAATTGGCCCTCAATTTGCTGACGATGAAGCAGTCACGGGAATGGAGTATGTGGACAGTCAAAATAGTCGCTTCTTTTCGGAGGGTATTCGATCGACGCAAAATAGACGAAGAGTGTTGATGTCAATGGGGACTGCATTGAAAAGTAATGAGGTGATATTCAATATAAAATTTCATATTCATGCTTAGGTAGAAAACTTACTGAACGCCCTTCGTATTTTGTCATGTTCGGTGACACCACGAATCCGGCAAAGAGGAATAAGAGCCAAAGTGAAAATGAACGCCAAAGCATAAACTACGTCTTATTCAATAATATCAATATAATGGACTGGAAGACAACAACAATAATAATAATAATATATTCACAAAGAAAAGTGAAGAATTGTATATAAGAGGTGCAGATTTTTTTGTACGGGGCTCCAGATGTACTCTGGGCACCCCTTCACTACCAACACCGCCTCTCCCCAATCGCAGACCGTGCACTCATGAGGTCACATGAGGTAACCCCTCCGCCGCGTTCGAATTCCGCCCTCCGCTTGAACTTCGCCCTCCGACTCCTGCAGGCAGCGCTCTGTGCAAACTTAGGAACGCTGTCGCCGCCATACGCCATTACCACAATACGCTACGTAATTGCGACACAAAAAATACAGCAACAATATCACAGAATTGCGGAACAAAGCAAATTTATGAACATTACTCCAGGCGAAAAACACAAAAAATGAAAACAAGAATGTGGAAAACAACAGCAACAAACTCTCAAAAGCAATGTCCTAAGAAATAAAGTCATTGAAGAGGTAAAAGGACAATAAGAATTGTGAAATCGAAAAAGAGAAACTAAATATCAAATAAAGAACGAAAATTTCTTATATTTGAGACCACACACAGGCGGGGTACAGCTAGAAAGTTAATGACACCAACAGAAATCAAGGAACTAAAGATAAACGCAATGCGAGAGGCCAATCGCCGCAACGCACCCAGTCCAAGGCGCAGAAGCGGGGGCGGGGCGNNNNGGGTGTGGTGACGGGAGGCGGGGCGCGGCTCGGCACAGCCCCGTGCTGCACTGCGCTGAAGCCCCGAGTGACGGCGTGATCCGCTTCGCACGTGCGAAACCTCCCCGCTGCGCACTTGCCTGACGCGGCCACCGCGCCACATGAAGCCCGTTGCGCCCCCGCGCTGAAACGCACTCTAGAGCACGCTCTATCCACTATACATCCATAGATCGAAATTCCAAGACGTTTTCCTCGCACGAACAATGAAAACATCTAAAATTAAAAAGCTAGCGGCACAGCAACATTGCACACAATTCCTAGTTTTACAGTAGATTCATAATTATCCAACTCCCGGTTAAGTACACACCTTACTAACACACATTACACGCGACAAGTCGTTGCGACGTTGCGTTGCGAGCCGTGGCCCCATTCACACTTTTCGCGGGATGGACCCACGTGCTGTAGCAACTCAATGTGGAGTTGTGGTTTGGTGACTGGACTTTAATGTGTATTAGTAAGTTGTGTATTATCAATATGTATATTTTGTTAATTAACATATATGTTTGAGGAGTGTTAATTTTTTAGTTTGTTGTCCTCATTTCATTGTTGATTTGTCTTTATACTCTAGCCCTGATGAAGTTAAATAAATCGAAACGTTGGCATAACTAATTGTTTCTTTAACCATATCGACCAATCCCGTGAACTAATTTTATATTTAATCAATGGCCGTGATTTCTACAATGGTCATTAAGAAAATGTATTAAATAATACGTTCAAAAACGGAACAGACAATTGTATCAATGAAATCCTGTAACAGTTGCAAGCCGGCTCCTACGCTGGGCGATGTCATCAATTCTAGGAATATTGGGATTTCCCCGAATTAGAAAATCATCCAAAACGCTCCTTAAACATTGTTTACAATTGTTTACCTGTATATGCCACTACCCCTCTCAATTTTATTAGTTTTTCTTTGACATATTATTTTTATCTTGATCATCTCGGGTCCTAAACCTAGCAGCCATATCTAGTGTGAGCAAATGATTTTGACGGACTGGGGAATTAATGATCAACTTTACGTGCATAAGGAACGGCGGAGTGATGACGCAATGATATAATGAAAGTTAAGAAGAAACGAGAGAATCCCCATAGAAACTGCCATGATTCCGCACCAATAATTCCATATGAATTGAGTGGGATATGAACTCCGGCACACAGACGGGCAAACAGGCAGTCTAACCTCCACACTATGTTTAATCAAAACATTTGGTGCTGTTTTTGAAGGAAAAAAAAAAAAAAAAAAAAAAAAAAAAAAAAAAAAAAAAAAAAAAAAAAACCACCACAAAACACCACGTGTTAGAGGAAGTAATTTACTACATACAAAAATTACAGCCTGTTTCGTTACCAGTGCACGGCAATAAGAGTTTTTCTGTCGAAAATTTGCTGTTTACCGACGTGGTACACGATTACAAACTGTTCTTATGAAATAAGGGCGAGAAAATAATAATAAGAGAATAATTCCACGAGCATTCAAGCGGATTCAGTAAGCAAATTGAAAGAACTAGATCCTTAATAATTCACGAAATTACCAAATTTTATTTTATTCTCAACTCATTCAATTGCAAGAAAATTATTTCTCATTGTTTTTGAAAGTCTACATATCACCATATTCTGAAACCCAATTGAAAATATGAACTAAAACGGGATTGAAAATCAGTATCCGACACACCATAGTCAATTATTCAAAATGGTGACGAGGAAATATATTGGGTTTAAATACGCCCAATTCATTGAATTTCCAAACTTTTTCTCCAATTTACTTTGTAAATGTTGCTCTTTCCTCTTCGATCCCCTCATAGTCGAAATTCTCTTCTTGTAACGTTTCTAAAGAGTACCCGTCTCGCCTAAAAATGAAATGTGTCATATTTGCGTAAGAAAATATTTAAGCGAACCGGGATTCTTTGTGATAGAGACGTTTCATCATCAATTTTAAACTAATATTTTACTTAATACGTTCCCAATCATCACCACGCACGTTGCCAGAATCAATTTTTTTGGGGGGTGGGGGCAGGGTGAAAGGATAATTGTCCTAAACGGTGTATACAGGGGTAGGGTCCGGTCCGTGACACCCTAAAAACTGTGGAAATCATAGCCTTACGTAATAAAATTTTTTTATTAAATATGTTAATATCCCATAAAAATGAATAAAATGTAAAGGTAAACATTATAACAGTGAAGGGACACGCCTATCTTCATTTTCTTATCGACTCTACGAAGTATGTCTGAGTAAATATTATTACCATATTGCCTAGGGATACAAACATTTGAAATATAATCAGTGTGATTGGCCATTTTTCAATATTTAAAATTACTTGTTGTCGATTTATTACTTTGGAAAATTTTTCGATGTGTTTTTTTCCTGAATAATAATTTTAAAATATTAAGATTTTTTCTCGAACCATTGGTTGGTAATAGCATTTTCAGCAGAAAAACATTCCAGGAAAGACCATAACCTAGCGGGCAGCTGTGGCATTTCGGCAGTTCGCCACGAGAGCGCACCACACGGAGTTCACCCAAAAGCCGTGAGATGGCTCTGTCGTCTGTCCTACACGTGGGCAAAAGAAGTGATGGCATCATCGTATATCGGGACGATTTCCAGGGAAAAAACTCCCCACAATTTATTCCGTCATCAAGTCATCAATTTTGCAAAAATTTATGAAATTCATCACACCTTCAGTACGGCTGTATGAAATTCACCAAGAACTTAAGAAAAAACTGGACGCCACTACGCCAAAGTAGCAGGATGAAACCTACCTTTACTTCAGAAACTGTGCACCGGAAAGCAAACACAGCATTCAATGTAATCACAAAGCAGTATTTGAGTAAAACGCATGAGTGTGCGGACGTGCAGATATGTTTTTGCCATATCACGGGCATCTAGACCACTTCCCGTGTAAACCGATCGAGACGTACGAGATGTCATTAGACCCGTCTCGGTCTCCTGATGGGGAACTGATAATTTGTTTTCAGATCCCGCTAGAAGATTTAAAGAAATTTCCAAAAATGTGATTATTCGTGTTTTGACGCTGCGATTTTAGTGATAATGCCAGGAATTGAACTAACGCCTCCTAAATTGATCAATGAAGGTGGAGTTGATTAAATATCAGAACCCAAAGGCATTGTTTGCTTAATTCGCCATCATCATCTTTCACGATGTTGGCAACTGATGTTGACATCTTCAGGTGAACAATTGAATTACCAAGTAACCGCACTGTAGTTTAATTTCAATTTAGAGTCGAATTATTATCGTATTAAAAAAAAAATTGCGAATACCTACGAACAGTATTTTCACGGAACATGTTGAAATTGAAAAATTTCAAATGAATTGGAGATAACAAAACTGTGAGTAATGCTAGAAAATGAGTGCACGGTATGTTCGGCTTCGAACTTTTACGTTCTTACATAAGTGTGCAAATATAGATATTCAAATGAATGTGACCCACAACTTATTCAAATTAACTTACACCCTATTCACAAAAACATACAAATCACATAATGTTAGATTCGCATACAAAACGATTAATAGAGCAATTGCAGGAGTAGAAGTAAACCCAAATTAGACTGAATTTGTGAAATTTTAATCTCTTCAAACAATAAGGGAAAAAATATGGAAATTTTAAGCAAATTCGGAGAAGAATCAAATGTTGTAGTAAAATATGTTGCGATTTCGGAACTAATTGGGAATGATCTGCATTTTTGCATTTAGCATTTGTGCGAATGCAAATGTGCTACGTGCATTTTTGTGTATATAACCCAAAAAATCGTAAAAAAGTAGTTGTACTTACATTTAAATATTAGCATAAAAACTTGCAAGTATTTGTTACGGCGATTATAATTTTGAAATTGCAACAAGACCAGTTCATATCCCGTTAACACACAAGGTCATTGGGTGTTGGGAACTTTTGAACGGGAGTATAACATTATCAGCTACTACGATTTATTGGTAAGTCCAATATCAGATACTGAAAGAACATATTTAAACAAAGCTGGGAATGAAAGAAATTTCCAACACGAAACTATTTTTAAAACAGTATACAACGTCGGGGACGCCACATTTTGCTAGTGAATGGAGTATTAGGAGAAACACCTCACTTCATGCTATGAATACCCGTCCCGGCTCCTCAGGATTAGCTAAGTACTATCTCTCGAAATTGTTAGGTGTACTGTAGTATGCATCATTATCTGAAATTTGGCATTCCAGAAGAAGGGGCATCACACGCACGCGCTGATCACAACGCTGGCGGCACTTCAACAAAACCATTCCGTTTCCCGTCGACCGTGAACAATTATTTCCCGATATTGTAATGCTTTGGATGCTCGAGACGTGCAATTCAAACAGTCCGCGCATTTTTTAACAGACTATGCATGAATACAATATAGAATATTAAATACAATATTTCTTCCACAATACACTTAATCCGCACGAGTAAAATTTTGTCAGAGCAAGTTCCATCGAAGAGGTTATAATTTTCAATTGGATGAGGAAGGCGAAGATGAAAATTACCCATTCTCGCCATCATCAAAAAGTCGTGGATAGAATTTTATAAAAAAAGGATACTTTAGTTGTTGTAGAAGTATTAAGGATTTATTATTGTGTTAGAAACAAAACGAAACACAATGCAAGACACTGAAGGTTATTGAAACAGATTTTTTAATTTTGGGAGTACTTTACATAAAGCTCCTGAAACATCTTCAAAATGTTCACTACCCAAATTGATTTTGATTCAATTTTGTTGTTGGATAGTGTGAAAAACGTTTGACTCTCTAGTCTCATTTTCGTTGAAAAGCCTGATTTTTCGAAAATTGTAACAATTCAAAATTTTTCCGTCATTTGCCCACAACTATAATTGTTAAGATACAATTGTTTTCTTAATGAAATGTGTTCATAAAAACAGAACTTCAAATAAGGGCACGATGAATTTTTCGAAAATATGAGTATTTTTGTGTAATTTGGCATCAAGCATAGTCGCCCATTTCGATTTTTAATGGGTTTGACAAAAAATGATAATCGAGCTGTGTTAAATCGCATAAATAGTATCACGTAACCATTACCAAGGACGAGGATGTATATGCTGTTAGTTTAGTTTTGTTACTATTTTAGATTTGTCTACAATCCACCCCAAAGACCCTCACCACATTTATTTGCGTCCTCACAAAAGAAGTGTTAAAACTATTCTTGTTTCTCATGTGTTTAATATGGAAGATAGTTGCAACAGCAGTAACAGGTTCCTGCAGGGCATTCACTAAAGTTTAGACCAATATCCCTTTTTTACCTTCCTTACGTTATCCACCTCCCACACTCGATTCGACCCCACTTATCTCCTCCTCTAATCCTTCTCCCCCTCCCTACTAATTCTCCTACACCTGATGCCTCAGTTTCCTCACAACCTGTCATTGCCGGTACACACTTCGACCACGCACTCGAGGTAAAAATGGAGTGAATATAAAGCAAGTACAGTCAGATGTAGTAGAAAAACATCCGTGTATGTATTTGCAAAAGATAAACATACTGCATCATAATGTTCAATCACTTTCAAATAAGACTTAAGTTTATCGAAGCAGCTATGCAGAGCGACTTAAATGAAATGGATGTTCTTTGCTTTACAGAACATTGTCTATTACATAATGATCTTTGCATTTTCCAAATTCCAAATTTTTACTTCTTAGGCTGTGATTGTAGAGAAAAGTAATCACCTAAATGTTCTGCATATGGGGGTTCTTGCATTTACGTTCGAAATAATATCGATTCTATTTCCTTGACGGAATTAAATGTGTACTCCATTGAAAATGTTTTTGAAATATCTGTATCTTCCTACGCTAAAAATTATATTACTTAGCATCTACAGGTCTCCAACAAAGAGAGCTGTAGATTATATCATGTTCTTAAAAAAACAACAACTGGAGATACTAAATAAAGTCACCAATCGCTCTTTAGAATCCATTGTTATATGTGGCAATTTTCTGGTCGAATCTTGCGACAAAGAGCAGTTAGGATACAGCGATCACGATGCACAAATTCTTACCATTATAATAAATGCGAACACTGACACAATAAACAATACACGTATGAGTAGATTATTTACTAAAAATAAAATAAAATTATTCATCAAGTACTTGCTGCATGGGATGCGGTATACAATACTGATAATACAAACTATAAATACAAATTTTTTTTCAACGCTTTCATTTCATTTTAATACTTGCTTTCCTCTTCAAAACAGAAAATTATATATTTCACGGAAGAGCAGTTCTTGGATAACACAAGGAATTGGAACATCATGTAAAACAAACGAATTCTTTCTTTCATTTCTAACCACCATAACGTATCTCAAAGTTTACCCCTCTACTTTAAAAAATACAAATCATTATTAAGAAAAGCGATACGACAGGCTAAAATCATGAAACATGACCAGGATATTTTGAACTCGAATAATAAAACAAAAGCAATGTGGAATATAGTAAAATATTCGACCAAAACTAAAATCTTTGTAGAGAATGATGTTTTAAAATATAACGATCGCAATGTGAACGATCAGGTAACAGTGGCTAGTCTCTTTAACCAATACTTTTCGAGAATTGCTGCCGATCTCACTAAGGGTCTTGAGCAACAAAATTCAGCATCAGACGTTTCCCCAAAAATTTCAGACACGATGTTTGTTTCGGAAACTCCTTCCCATGAAATTCTGAAAATAATCGGTACACTAAAAATAAATATTCGGCCGGTTTAGATGAATTTCCGGATTGTTTGTTAAAGATTTGCGCGCCCGCCATTGTACACCGGTTAACTCACATATTTAATTAATGCACAGGAATCTTTCCAGATATTTTTAAAATAGCAAAGATTAAACCGCTTTTCAAAAAAGGCAAAAAAAAAAGATATTCAAAACTATTGGCCAATATCTCTTTTGTCAGTTTTTTCAAAAATATTAGAAAGACTTCTTTTTTTTTAGGTACAAATGGAAACATTTCTTAGTAAACACGACGCGTTTTCAGATTGCCAACATGGGTTTCGAAAATCAGAATCTACGAAACGGCGTATTGATGTCGCCTCATCCAGGGTTCAAAACGAAGCCCCTATTGGAATATTTTTAGATCTTTCAAAAGTTTTTGAACGCTATTGAAATACATTTTACTCTATAAAGTTTTGCCCACCTTCGCTGAAAATGAAGCGGCGTGCCATTGTGACGTTAGGTAAACAAAAGTTTTTGTTTTCAATGCTCAGTCAAACTTAAATGAAACGTCATTTAAATGAATTAAAACTAATTAAGTTTTTATGCTAGCTTTCAGGAATTATTTCAAATCAGTCAGGTCACACATGTCCTGTTGTGTATATTTTGAGATGTTCATATCCCCCGCGAGATATGGCATAATATTATGGGGAAATACATTTATAAGCTCTCAGACTTTAAGGATTGCCAAAAAAAGAGGTGTGTACGAATGAATAAGCAATCTACCACGTGATTCTTGAAGCCCTCTTTATTGAATCTAGGATTATTTTGACCAATTCTTGTCTTTTTTGATGATAGTGGTTTTTGTAAAAATGACCTAGCTTAAGGACGGGAATAATTTTCAGTACAAGCGTTGTCTTAATACAACACAATAGTAATATATTGATCAGATAACAGTATCAACAGCTCACTACAAAAAAAAGTTCACATGTAATACATGTAAATACATTGTATAATTGTAAAGAACCTGTAACAAGTATTGTACTTCAACTTCTGGGTAATGATCCCAATCTCGATCAGGCTTTCGTCCAGATTCCATGATCCTCGAGCAAATGCTGAGATGACTCCTTGTTTTGATTCTGTACATAAATGTAACTTCAAATTAACTTCTCCCCATAGCACGTTACACACAGTTTTTAAGTTTTTTGACGTAAATAAATAAACACTTTAAATATCGGTGACACCACTTTCAGCTAGTAACATATACATGTAATAATAATAATAACAATAATAATAATAATAATAATAAATATTATTATTATTATTTTGATTATAAGTTGATTATATCGTAGATGCGAATTTTTGTACAATTTGGAGGAATTAAAAAAAAGTTTTTGAAAAGTTGTAGCTGAAAGAAATATTTTACACTAAGTTGTAGGAAATTCTATCCTATTTCAAACTCGTTTGGATAATGTTTCTACAGGACTTAAAATGAAAGAGTTACGGATGAAAAATCCGAAAACGTCAGAACACAACGGTTTTTCGACACACCTGGCATTAGTAGAGTCTGGGACGTCAAAAACGGGGTTTTAACTAGAGCCTGTGTACATACAACCTATCCAAAGAACCAATTTTTATAACCCTTTTCCATTGTACTAGCCACTAGACTATTAGGAACGTATTACACTTTAGGGGACATTAACACAGAACATTTTTTTTGACAATATTCAGAGTTAATATTTATCCTCCAATTTTTCTTTTAAAATGCCACAAAAATATCAATTTACAAATCGAACCAAATACTCTTCCTTACTCACTCCCTCTCCGCAGTATTTAATACCAAAAATAAACGCGAAAAGCTCTACAGTGCTGCCTTTCAATCCCCAGTACTGCGATACCTTCACATTATTCCTATGCGACGCAAAATTCGTTTTAAGCACATCAACTGCGAAGAACAATTGTCCTTTAATATTTCTACAACAGAACACGAAACCAAAAACTAATACCATTCTTAATACACATCTTAAATTGGATCCACAAGCAAATAATCTTTGTCAAGCCAGTCTTGAAGGAAATCCATTCCGTCGCAGAAGAGCGATTAGGAAAAAGCAATCCCACTCCCCAGAAAACATCCGCATCTTCCCATCGCTTCCGGCGATCATTGTCAACTCTAGCGACGGCCACTGCCATCAAGAGGCCGCGGTGGTTCGCGGGATCCTATTTGGCCAGGGCCGTCGCTTCACGTGAAGGCACCTCGAACGAGCGGCATCCCTTCGTGCCTTCGCCCTTCCGTGCTTTCGATTCGTAATTCGGGTCCGGGCAGCGCGGGGTAACCTTAATAAGCGACCGAGCGCAAGAGAGGAGGAGGAGGAGGGGGGGAGGTCGAGTCGTGCGGCGGTGTCCCGCGCGTGACCCGTCTCCGGAACTGTCAGCTCCGCTCCAGGCGCCCGTGACAGACGCCGCTCCGCGCCGCCGCCGTGCCACGCTTCCGCCGCAAGCAAAAGGCGGGGGTGCCGCACCACCCACGCAACGCTACCGCTCTAAGAGAAGGCGAAACTCCCCCCCCCCAAAAAAAAACACACAAACCGATAATGCAAGCAATGTACTGCCGGTCAAAACTGGTTTGACGCACAAACTGCATAGGATATTACACAATTTCGATGTATCGGTTTTTATGGGAAAGTTCCACAAAAAGGGATTTAGAAATAAAAGTGCTGTAAACCCAAACGTGAAAATGCATGAGAATTTACAGTACCGTGTATAACGCCAATTAAAATTTTGTGTCGATCATGAGTGTTTCACTCAATCGACAATGAGTGCAATGAAAAAAGTGGCGTTGAGATATTTTTATGACAGTTCTGAAGAAAGAAGATAAACCCTACACACTTCTGTTACGAGGGTTCTGAAGTCTGAGTGAATGTTATTTAATTCTCCTTCATTAAAAGCCGATATTTGTTTCTATATATCATATTGAAAAAAAAAAACGATATAGCATGGGTACCTCAAACTTCTACTACTTTCCTTCTTGAACTACTTCTCACGGCCATTGCTTCGCCGCGATTCAACAACGGGTTAAGGTTCTAATTTCGGACACACTAGGGGAATATAAAATAATCATTTGGCTGGCAGTTTGAGGTTCGGGCATGTTTGTTCGACACGAAGCAATGCGTCTTTGCGACAGGTTTCTTGCGGGTTTTGGATTTTATTATGTTTCTCATTAAAGGTTTACCAACTCTAACTTCTTTATTCGTTTATCACTCAAGTAATCCTTTTGTAACATACATTTTTTATAAAATTAGTGCAATTTCTTGTTAACTAATTACCGCAATTAATTTCTTTTTACTTTCTACCTTAGATTCATAATTGTGTGGGAATATGAAACTATTCGAGAAAGATTTGGAAATATTTTTGGAAGATGTACCATAATTCGAGATTGGTTCCATCCTCGGTTCTGGGGTGGACCGTATCCTCCAGCAAGTGATTGAATTCGACCCGGTTATATAGCGAGTATAGAAAAGTCGCCACCGTCGGAACTCGAACCCTAGGGCGGACATCGATCCCGCAGAGGCAACGATGTTGTCGCTGAGCTATCACATCCGTATCACCATAGAAACTTTTTTTTATCCATCTGCAACTTCTCACGCAAACATGCGTCAAGGGTGACTTTCCAATTTCGGGATTTTAAATTTAAATTTCTTCTGTGAGTAGCATTATAGTATAGCGACAGTACTTGTCAGCACGTACGAGATGCGGAACTCATATGCTAATATGGCAATCGCTGAATGCATCTTCGTGCGTACTGCGTTGCGCAAACGCATGTCTCGAACACTGCATTTATCAGCTGAAAGCTTATCGTCATAGGTAGCAAAACAAAATGCCAATTGCCATTGCCATTTCTGCAGCTGAGAGGAACTCTTGCGACTTGCTGTTGGAAATATTGGCAATTCCAACAATGCCACCAGAGATTTCATTTGTTAGGTTGGTTATTTAAAAAGAAGTAAACCCACAAGGTGTTGGTGAAGATGAATAAAATTTATAGATAGTCATTGCAAGATATGAAATTAGCATTGGAAAACTTGACAACAGAACTAAAGGAGAGAAAAAGTCGAGGATTTTTAATGTGGTGTAAGGACATATTGAAAAAGATGTTTAAATAATATTATATTATGTTATCAGTTTATAATACTAAGTTTTATTGCATTAGTACATTGTATTGAGAACTAGCGTCGACAGAAGCTATTTTCAAATTTGTACGAAAGCAACAAAGCAACATTATAAACGGGTAGTGTGGTTGTTTTTTTTGTTTTTTTTGGTACAAGAGCATTACAAATTTATGAGAGAATCAAAGTTAATTTTTTGAAACTACTTTATTGTGACACCACAGGTGCCATCAATGCGAAAAACCTGTAGTTAGCTGATCGGTTTACCGCTACCACCCAACGATTCTCCGGCTGCAATTTGCTGAACGTGTTATGACACAATTATTGGTGCCATAAAAAAAAATAGTCATCTGTAGCATAAGATGTCATTATATGAAGTATTTCGTGTAACGAAAACGCCAGTTTATAATGCTGAAATACAAAAACGTTAATAACAAAATGTTTTCAAAAAGCTCGGCGAGAGAAGAATATTAATGAAGAGAAATAGAAATCGGAGAGTTGAACTGAAATAAATTCTCTTCCTAATGCCCGGGGCTTGGAAACGTGTCCATGGCTGACTTTTTGCAATTTTCAGATACGATGTGGCCCCATACGCCGTCTCGCCCTAATTTCTACGTTCGCCGCTAGGGGCCGTCAGGTCTCGACAGCTCCTTGCGACTATCGAATCGAGACATTGCGCCAGCCATGCCAATTATAACACGGCCTGGTGCGTCTCAATTTAATGTTTTGGAGCCGCGCGACAGCGATTCTTTTCGTAGTCTGCGGTACAATTGTGTGTAAGCGCATAAAGGAGCTGGAAAAGCTTCGTGTGTTTTATTTTGTTTAATATCGGCAAAAGTGCTATAGAGACCTTCAAATTGATTCGACAAGCCTTTGACGATTAATCTATGAGCAATTCCAATATTTTGAGCGGTATAGCCGATTTAAACCGGGAAGAACATCAACCTCTTCCCGACCAAAGAAAGGTCAGATGTCTCGGTCTAACGAGAAAGTCGCTTTTCTCAATTGGCAAGGAAAGATTCGTTATGAATACGTCCCAAAAAGACAAACAGTAAATATTCGTGCGAGTAACTTATTTATAAAATTAATTATATTTATTTCGGCACGTACATCAATGCAGTCAGGTTTCGGTACAAATCTACATTTGCGAGACAGTTTTGAGAATTCGTTGCAGCCTTCTCGAAAGAGCCCGTTCTCGGCATATGCCGCTGCGGTTACAGGAGCAGATATGCGTCACATTACGTAACACTGTAACCTCAACGTTTTAAACCTAAAACTAGCATAATTTCCACAGTTGAAAATGCTAAGTAGCCCTACAATTCATTTGATTTGTAAATAACAATAACCTTAGTTTCTTAATTATAATGTATTTGTAAAGAGCGTTCCCATTCCCTCAAACCTCAAAACGGCGCAAAGCTAGCGGAAGTTCCACAAGCTTCAAATTCTGGTGGTCCTTAGTTCCAATGAAAGAATTTGGAGTTATGGAAGGATGACGAGATTTGATGTACAACAGATTACATCTGTCAATTTACAGTCCAATTTACTTCCACCAGTTAATAAAGAATACGTCGAGATTTTGAAGAGCAAATGGCACGCTGAGATGAAATCTGAATTACGGAACCACGACAATGTTCAGACGCACGCCTCGTTCCTTGCAATCGAGCATTTGTCGAAAACAGCACAACGGTGAACCCGTAGCCTCCCTATACTAGAGATGTGACTCCAGCCGACGTTTCCGGTTTCCCAGACTGAAATCCACCTATTAAAGCCGTCGATTCGATTTATTCGAGAATGTAGAGAGAGATTGTACAGCGGACTTCAAGGCGATTCTGAAAGCAGCGTTTCAGAGGGTGATTGAAAGCTAGAAGAAACGCTGGGAGTTGTGTATGACTAAACAAGGCGACAAATACGATTGAAATGTACATTTCAGTACAAACTTGTTATTTAAAGAGTCCGGTCATTTTTAAAAACACACATATATGCACTGCCTGACAAAAAAGAGATGCACTCAGGAGTGCTCCAATATAATTCCATTTCGGTATACATGCATACTATTTTGATTTACATTTATTTATTTAAAAAACAGTAAAAACTGTATGTAACGTATGGGTGGGAACATTATCTGTGCACCATCGATGTGTGAGTAAATGACGAGATTCCCACGCATCGGTAACGTGTAGAGCGCCCACCAGAGAGCATTCGTAATGTCACCACTCCGTTGCGCTGTTATCAGTTAACTGCTGTGACTCAGGGAAGAACGTTTACGTGCAGTACGAAACTCCCTCGATGCCGCGTAGACGTCTTCGACAGCATATCCACCAAATGACTATGACAGAGGCCGCATTCTGGGATTTCAAGAGGCTTTTTGGTCGTATCGCTGCCAGGCACATGGGCCATTCAGATGTTGGAATCAGAGGTCGTGGCCTGATGTTGAAATCAGTGGGTACATGAGGGCACCCATGCACGTCGTGCAGGCTCGAGTGGACCACGTATCACCACCCCGAGGGAGTACCGTCATACTGAGCGCCAAGTACCGCGGATCCGCCCGATTGGGTTCCCACCGCTCCATGCGACGGTTGTCATTGACACGAGAACACCAACGTCCGCGTTTGGGTTGGTGCAGTTCCCGGGAGACATGAACAGAGAACGAATGGCGTCTCGATATGTTCATTAAGTCTCATTTCACCATAAAATTCGACATCCATCATGTTTGAATGTGGCAGCGGGAGGGGGCAGAGGGCACGTCCTGCCCACTTTACGGAGAGCCACAGGCGTAACCCCGGGCATCATGGGGTGGAGTCATTGGATATACGTTCAAATCACCTCAAAAAGTGCTTCGTCAGACTTTGACAGCATAGGGATACATCACAGACTCTGCGACCGCACATCCTACCCCTTATCGCACAGCACCCTGGGACACCCTGTTCCAGCAAGGCAATGTACACACACAGCATATGTGTTTGTGGACTGCCTGCAGAATGTCGAGGTCCTCCCGTTGCCAGCAAGAACCCCGGATCTCTCCATCATTGAACACATGTGGGATGACATTGGAAAGTGACTCCGTCGCAGTACCAATCTGCTGGATATAGACAAACAGTCGCAACAACTGTGGACGGAGGTACCTCCAGAAAGGACCCAAAAGTTGTTTGACACCATTCCGAACCGTGTGAGAGCATGCATTGTCACCAGATGAGGTGCGACACCTTACTGACCTGGTGTCAACTTTCCACTTGGAACTGACAACGGTGTTGTCTCTCATCCCATACTGAAATCATTTCAACAAAGTCACATGGTCTTTTAGCAT
>BOPP01000082.1:672885-724465 GCA_017312745.1 Gryllus bimaculatus
CAAATAGATGCCATGAGGCACGCTGGCTAATACGTTACAATATGATAAATACAATAATGTAAACGAATCACCATTAACAAAAATATTAACTAGGTAAGAGAGGCGTAAAAAAATACAATTGTGTAATTTTTGAAGAGAAATAAAACAAACACAGAAAAACTGTGTTTGTCTGTACTTTCCGCACAATCCCTACCAAATGTTTGAAGAAAAAAACTGATAGTAATTTTTGACAAATTCTTGTTCTGATATTTTTTATACTTCACTCAATATTGCGCCAAAACTACTGTAAGTTTCAAGAAACTATACGTGACCTAGATGAAGGAACTAATTATGGAGAACAAATTTCATCTGAATGAAGAATCTCTCATCAATTTTGTAGTCGTAGGAGGACGCCGAAAAAGTTCAATCTTTTACACTTTTCGAAAATTCAGAGCTAACAGTGAAAATTGAATCTCTGCTGTCGTTACAACTGTATTTCATTCTATTATTAAAAGAAATTTAAAGAAATAAATTATGGGGCTATTTTTGAGAAATTTTCAAAAATGTTTTATGGCTTCAAGTAAGAGCCTTCTAAAATGAATGATCGTTTTTTAAAATCGCAGAGCCCTGAGTCGGGCCGAATTATGAGCTGAAAGTGAACATTTGAAATGTCGCGCGTCCGGTCTACTTTTAATTTTCTCAATACCCGCGAAGGTCCAAAGAATAAACGTTTCAAAACTGCTTTGCAACGGAGCTACCAAAGCGCGGCGCACCCCTGTCCGAGTCAATGCGAGCACTCCATCCTATATTCCAATTGTCACTTTTCCGAGAAATCTTCCTTACTTCTACAATTAACACGCACTGCTAAAATGAAAATGTGGACCAGCAATGTCTGGATCGAGTTGCAATTGCAGACATCCTCGTACACCGGCAAGCTGTTAAATTATTTATTGGCGAACGGTGCATATTTCCGAAACTCCATGGCGATATATTCTCCATGATCCCGCTGTTTGTCGCGACGCAATAAAAGCGTGGTATACAGGTACGAGCGACTAAGGGGTAAAGAAAGGTAATTCATTAATCCCAGGACATGTAACATAAAATATTTTCTTGAAATACTTAAGATTGGAAATCAGAGTCTAACAGCCTTGAGAGCTGCATCTCAATTTCCTTGTTTCATTTCAGAATTCTGTATTGAAAGAATGAGGAAGGCATATTTTTTTTACCTCTTCTAGAAATGTCCTTCTTTTAGGTTAGGTCAAGAAAATACAATACGATTTATGCCTAATTAATAATACAAGCTGTAATTTAAATTAAACAAGGGACGATAACAATCAGTGAGGATGAGCTTGTATTTTTTTTATCCGATTCCCTATCCTTCCAGGTTTAATTCGTTTTGTTTATTTTCCAAGAAGGTAATTACTTCACCTCGGAGCTCAAAACAACTTGCTAACATATTTCCTTTGGACAACCAGGGTACTTCCGTATAAAATAACAATGCTTTGTGATCTGTTCCTAAATCTTCGCAAAGAGATTTGAAAAATCAAGTATTTAAAGCGCTGTTTTTGAATTAACCACTTTAATACATACTTTTAAGACATCATGGAGTTCATTTGGAAGCGTCTTAGCTGCCAATGCTTGATGAAACAAAGAATCGCAGACAAAGCAGCATTTTTCTCCCTTACCAAGTGCATAAAGCATGGGCGAGCAACAATCACTGAAGGAGCGCCATCTGTGCATACACCGATCAATATTTTCCATGTAAGTTCATATTTGTCAAAAAATCTGAAATTGCTTACATCGCATCAACGGCATTAGTAGTTGTTGCCAACTTTGTAGAAAACAGTACATCTACTTCCACTCTCCCGAATTAAGTGTATGGAACATAAACTATTAATTGAGAACCTTGTACAAAGTTTCCACTCTCTATTACTAAAGAAGGTGTGTTTTCTTCCATCTACTACCTTACTGTATTCTTCGACCATATCATCAATGCGGCGTTTCACAGTGTTGTCGGAAAGCAGTATTTGTAATAGTATGTTTTTATCTGTTATATCAGTTGCCTTCAACAGACGTGGTTTAACAAGCGTCTCTCCAAAAATATAACATAAGAAGTGATAGCTCATATGAAGCTTCAAGCATTTTTTAGATGACTGTGCTACAGATTCAGTACTATCCAACTTCACGGGTTTCAAATATCCAGACTTCGCAGGAAAAAACGTCCTTTGGTCTGTCCTTAACAGAAGCATGATTCGTTGACAAATGTCGTTACATGGCATTATTGCTCAATAGCAAATAACACAGGATGTTCGACGCCATCCTTACGGGTTGAATTGCATGCGTATTTAATACAATCGTTATACTTGCATTATTTTGCATGAACGATATGCCACAAATCATATAAGACAACTATGACAATAAAATTCAAATCTTCCTAGCCTAGAACCCTGTACGAGTATCGTCGGAAAGTTTCTCCTTAACAATGAAATGACGATAGAAATTTCATAACACATATTTTAACCATAATAACCTTGAACATAAATACACTAGCAAACACGGTGTTATAAATTTTGCAAACCATTCAAATAAAAGTTTCTTTTTTTTTCTTTTTGCTTTTGCTTTAGCGTCCGACCAGGAATTTACAGCATCCCCAGTGTGAAATCGCCATCCTTCTCGGTTCTTTTTGAGATTTGGGAAAAGAAAAGTCTGTTGGAGCCAAAACAGGAGAATATGGCGGATGGCGTAACAATTCTAACCTCATGTGATGCAGAGTTTGCTGGGTTGCGAAGGATTTGTGCGCCGGTGCGTTGTCATCGTGCAAATTACCATGTGTATGTCACATATAAATACGAGAGTTTATTACAAAAGTGGGCCCAGACATGTAGTTGGCCTACCCTTGTAGGCTGCACGCGCATGTCCAGGCACACTTAGCCACTCCATAGAATCGGCAGCGGTTTTCGGATGGCCTTCGCGATTACCTGCTTTATTATCATCCCATTTCTTCGATGAATCTATCACTGTATCATCAGTGGAAATAAAGGTAGATTTTGTCGCATGAAACGCACTTACAACCTATTTTGTGGGCAACTCACCTATATTTTTGAAAAGTGCATTAAAACACACAGCATCAAACATCACTCAACTCGGAAATTCATTGCCTTGCCTCTCACCAAATACTCATCAAAACCGTAAACAAATTAAAGAAACACATAGCTTATCGTGTTTGTTTATGCCTTATATTATTTTACATCACATCCCCAGTGAGTATTTTACAAGAGACACGCAGCAGCACAAATGCTGCTAGGCAAACCATTCCAAATAGTTTTCCCAAAGTTAAACGTACACTGCGCAAGTAAAACAACAAAACATATTCTCTTATAACACTACAATACATAAAATATTCCAATTTCAACAACACGAAACTTGAACGTGAACTTTGCGAAAATTGCAATAATTTAGTATCGAATAGTCTTATACAAATGTAATAATAAGTTCCTTTCATACCAACAATTTAAAAAAATACTAAAGGGGCTAGAACAGCACATACTTTCTCTCCCCTTAGTAATGATTACGTAATACTATTTATAACGCAATTCCTCTCCGAATTCACAGATCGGTCATCATTTTTTGTAAAACTAATTACAATTAGGTGCGGACTCGTCGGTCTGTGGTCAATAGACTCACAAGGCCTTCCGGGACAACACACATTCTTAAAAGACAGGGAACAAACAACCATGCCCACGCTGGACTCGAACCCGCGACCCTTCAAACCGAGGCACTGAGTCGGCATACGCTCCAGCCACCTCGGCCATCCAGTCGGCGACAGTATTGTAACTGAATTTCATTCAGCTAAATTATATTTTCTCAGCGGAAAAGTCGCAGGCAATGTGTTACACCTGCCACAAACAAATACACCAAACATTTTACACCTCCAAAACAAATTACACTTGGCATACAAAAACTGACATGGGCGCCTAAGGCAACTTATTTAGGCGTCACATTTGATCGAAGGATGTGTTGGCATTTACATGCCAGGAGAACTCGATCAAAATGACTCTTACAACCTCTTTTGAGAGAACCCACATTCCCCCTGGAACTTCACTTGGCACTCTATGAAACGTGTCGCTACGCTGCGGCAACGTGGTGGACCACAGCACAAAAGTACAAGGATACACTTGACCTAGTACAGAACAAAGTCCTACGACACGCTTTCAGCTTCGGAAACGGTTGAATGCAGGAAGGAACAGGAAGAAGGAACTTGATTTCGAGTCCTTCACTCAATGCTTGAGACGGCTTGCGTTTAACGAAGCCTATCAAGCCTTTCAAACCAAAGAAGCTCCGGCAAAGCTAAAACAATTAGGTAGACACGTCCCCACTATAGAACAAAAAATACAAGCATTCCCCTCTGATATTCTTAAGGCGTAGTGCAATGCAAAAGCTGATTTGGTTATTGACTAAGACACGACACGAACCCACACCAGCCACTTACAGAAAGCAGTAAAACGCGCAATGCATACGAACTGCAACACAACTACATACAAACACACAATAAAAAGCGATTTTTATAAGAATGAACCATTTTGGCAGCTAGCGCTGGCAACAAAACTGAAGGTTCTATGGTCGTTGTGTCCTTCAGACCATTTGACTTTCCTTCCATCATTCACTCGTTCGCAGTTGGCTAATTTGCAAATGGCTTCGAAGCTTTCTTTAGTGATGTCCTCGTCCGACGTAAATATAGTTCGCCACGAGAAATAATTGAAATTAGGAAGTGTAGTGCTACTGTGCTCTTATGTAAAAATTATTTTTTATATAAGCATTACATTGAATTTAATTTTTATGTGAACTATTATGTATATTACAAAACCAAGTCTTGAATGTCAGACGCATACTGGCACACGAGTTTCCTGCTCCTGTGCAGTAAAGTGGCGAGCTGTGATCGAGAACGTTCGGTGGTTTGCGTTGTACCGTTTTTTTAAAATATAATTACACGGTTGTACACAATGAGAAGCCATAATTTCTTACCGGAAGCCACGTATAAACACTTCACAAAGAGGCGTGGTTGAACAGCTGCCGTGGCATTTTTGAACTTTTTGAAGCATAGAAGCATTTTTAAACGCTTTGAAGCATTTAGCGAACTGACATTTTGGCTAATTCTTAGGCGGATTCTTATATACCTTCGGCGAAGCCAAACACACACACACGCGCACTAAATTATTGGGGGGGGGGGCGGAATGTCATTGTCGCATTCTCTCATGTCTGCTGATGGTTAACGGGTTTTCCTTCATAATACATTTAAATCGTATTTTTAAGGGAGAAAACCTGCTTGGCCTAATTTCAATTAAGGTTTATGGATTGCTTGACAGAAAATACATCAATACATTGAGAATGCAAATACATTCCTCACAACACGGACAAAATATGAATTATCAAATAGGTTTTAAATAATTTCTAAACCTATAACAAAAGCTCGAATGTAAGAAAAGAACAAAGAAATAATCAAATACTACACACATTTTAACTTAACGTAGGATGTATCTGTCTCCAAACACTTCTCAAATTACGTTCACGAAGTACAGGCGGACCACTATGTTTGACGCCACATTACACAAAAATACTTATATTTTATAAAAATTCAACATGATCTTAACTGATGATCTATTTTTGATGCACACACTTCATTAAGACTAATATTGTACCTTCACAATTATAGTAGTAAGAAAACGATTGCCTTTAAAATTTTGGTGTTATGTTCAACGCACATCAGACCTGCACCATTCACTTACGTACCCTTTACGCTCTCTAGGGTCAAATTTAATCAAAAAATCAAGTGCAGTTTTAAAGAAAAAATTGTTTAAAGAAAATAGAAATTGCCAAAGTTAGACTCAAAATTTCGCACAAAATACTCATATTTTCGAAAAATGTATCATGATATTATTTAAAGATGTTTTTGATGAACACAATTCAATAAGAAAAAAGATGTCATAATTATAGTTGTAGGAAGACGCTGAAAAAAGATTAAATTTTTGCAATTTTTAAAAATTAGAATTTTAAACGAACATGAGACCTACACTGTTCTCCTAAGCGTCCTCTATGCTATTCGAAGTCAAAATTTAATCCAAAAAATGTGCCGTTTTTGAGAAAAAAGGTTTAAACAAGGTTTAAAAAAATTTCACATACAATTAGGGAAAAGTATACAAATTTTCGAAAAATTGTACATGGCCTTATTTCAAAATCTATTTTTAAGGAAAATTCCATTAAAGGAAATAATCTCTATCTTTAATATTTTAGTTGTAGAAAGACCCCGAATATTGTACTTTTGCCATTTTTGAAAAAGTGGGGTTTTTAACGAATATGTGACCTGCACAATCCTCTTAAACGTCCTTCCAGTATCCATCAACAAAATTTAATAAAAAACGTAGGAACGTTTTGAAAATGTCCCTTTTTCAAAATTTTGAAAATGTTTCAGTCATGTAACCCCCAAAATTAAAATATCGGTTTCAAATTCAAGGGGCCGCAACATCAGCCTGATCGGTTACGGAATTACTATTTTGAAGAAACTCGTCTGAACGATTTAGCCGATAGTGTTGTTCACAAAGAGACTGACGTTTTGCCGTCAAACGATATTACGGTATCAAGGACCCACAAAACAGATTTTGTCTACATCATTTGATAAAAGTTTTTTTCTTCTAAATTTAGTTACTGGATTTATCAACTTTTTCGTCGAAAAATAAAATTTTTCTATCGAAAATTCGCTGCCCCCCCCCAGCATTACGTAAGTTTCTAACTATTGCGTAAGTGGTAGCGAGAAAGTAGAACAATTATCTTTGTAACTGTAATAGGAAGACGCCGAAAAATGTGGTGCTACAACAGTACATTTATTCTCGCATTATTTCCAATTTTGCAATTTTCGATAAATCGGCGATTTCAAGAAAATGAGACCCGCGCCATTTAGTGCAGTGGAAGTCATTTTGCTTTATAAAAGGTGAAGAAGATGATTTTATTTGTTTATTCTGTTTATAAAGCGTGAACTATGAGTTTTGGTATAGATCAAATGTCGTGCTTTTTTTTTTTTTTTTTTTTCTTCCTCAACACTTTTCAATGCTCGAACTTTGCGCAATAATTCTAATGTATAATTTCCATAGTCATAAAATTCGCTACAAATTTGCTTTATAAATTATTTCTCTCAAGCAAATAGCTACAAGATTTCAGTCCCTTTAAAATATTGTATAAAACTTATGTTCCAGTGAAGTACCAAAGAAGAACTAAGGAATTTCGGGTGGAATCGTCACTTCCGTATTTCACATGGAATTAGAGGGTTGGAGAGCAAGAATGAAAACGAACATTAGATAATCCTACGAATCAATGGATTGCAGATATTGGATGACGATCCGAAGGTAGTATCCCTTCAACGTCACGAGCTGGAAGGAGAGGGGCACTCATCCAATCGGAAGCTTTGTGACGACTTACATTTTTGCTAATGAAGCTCTTGGTTGGATGTGTCCCCTTCGTAATCTTGAAGGGGCACTGTATTTAAATCGGAGAATACAGTATATAATTAACAATTACTGTGAACTTTTAGTCGTAAGGATATATTACATCCCAATGAATTTATATAATTAAATTCTGAATTGATGCAACTGTTTTTTCAGAAACCACTTATATCACAAATTCATTAATAAGTCAGTAAATCATTAGATGTGTATCACTTCATTGTGATGCTACTTCCCACCTTTATATTCATATCTGGAGAGGATGAATGATTTTATTGGTTTGGAGAATATAATATTTTGATATGAATGATAACAGATCAAAAGTGGCATGAGAGGCAGAGGAAACACGTGGATCCTCCAAAAAAACTTAATATGTACCCGTTTTGCACCTCACAAATTCTCAATAGAGTACCTAAGATTTGAACCCTAGTACTCAGAGGTGGAAGGCCATTGTAGCATGGATCGTCCCGTAAGATGTGTAATAAATCATGTGAATGTGATCATTTCCACCTCTATTTTCAATTATTTATTTATTAAAAACTCATAAAGTTTAAAGTTATCAGAGACTATGTTACAAAGAATTAACAGCTTTATATCAGAAGCCAAAACAAAACAAATCATTCAACAGAACCTGAACTTCAGCTTTATTTCCCTGATGTTGACACCAACAGGATTTCTAACATCCCAGATTTTGGTTTTCTAACTTTCTTCTCATGTACAGAATATTTATACACAATGAAGACAACAAATCATTTAGCCAGCAATTCGAATACTGTCTGGAATTGTACCCGTCATTGTTGTGTGTTATGAGGAACCACCAGTAACTTGTTAAAAAAGTTTTTTAAATAAAGAGTATGGTTCTAAGGTTTCTTGGACTAGAAAATTATTTTTCAAAATTTTAACGGAATCTTTCTGAGCAAAAAGAAAAATGGTATTAAGCAACCTGAAGTAAAATTCTAAATTAAATTGTATATGTTACCAAATAATACAAGCCATAATAAAATCTATAATGAAAACCATATTACAACTCTACTTAATTTTTCTCTATTTGTACACACATATTGTCAACAGATTCTCATAAGACATAGCTTTAAATTTAGATTTATTTACTCAAAAAACAAAAAACAGTAAAAACTGTATGTGACGTACGGGGGGAAGAAGAGCTTAAATGACAATTTTTCCTCCTCTGCTTAACTTTAAGGTACAGTGAGAAATTTAAATATAAAAGAGTTATGAAATAAATTCACTAATATTATGTCTCAGAGTCATGTGCGCAAGTACAAAGAAGAGAATCCTCCTATATATTGATGAAGATTTTCAATACTAATTTTCATATTTATGAACATCCTAAACCAATTACCTTATTTGTATAACATAATCTGGAAATTACACTTTTGAAGCATTGTGTTCAGGAAATAAAATAAAATCTCTAGGAATTCTCAAAAATGTAAAGAACTAGAAATACATCTAGAAACACGAAAAAGATAATTATGTTTCACTAATTATTATAAGAAGAAAATACTTACAAATTTTGTAGCGTTGTTCTACCTGATAGCCCATTGTCGAACACAAAAGAGCCATTGTTTTACCACACCCAGTAGGTATCTCAACAGCACCATTTTGTAAGCGAGAACAAGCACGCATTACCTGCAAATTGTTCATGTCATTACACTTGTAACAAAAACTTGTTCACTAACACTGATACTTGCAGAATACTACCATTTACAAGATAATATTACTTCATCAACTGAAATTGATGATCTACTACATGCTTAAACATTTTATAAATAATTGACACATTTGCTTAGTACCTAGCTAGTACCTCTGCATTCCTTCTTACACATTACCTTTATATTAATTCATAAACAAATTGAAGACATGAACTAGGCAGTGAATGAACCACAACTTACCACTTGTGAAATGCTTAGCTGCTGAGGATACGGATCATATGGATAGTGCACAAGCACTCCACACATTTTAATAGTTTTCATCTTTTATATGTAATTCTTGATCTCCTCTGGAATCTACATAGAAAAATAGCTTACTTAAACTTCAAAAAGAATTACACAAACTAATGAAAAGAAAACAAAAACTCAGTAAATTTTTTTACTACAACCCCAAAAAATGTACACTCACAACACACGCTAATTCACAAACATAAAAATGCATTAAAGCAATTCCTACTTGCTCCAATCAGTGGATTTCCTTTCACATCTGTATTCAGATTAGGAATATGGGATGTTCATCATTATAAATCTTATTTCACTAATCATATTCACACTAATAACAAGAGAAACATTATCCAAAATATTGTTATATTCACATAATTGTGACGATCACAAGAAGAGTTGCTACAGAATAAGAACAAAGCACCGAGTATAATGTATATTTTTCACAACAACATAACCCCTAGATTGGATGCATACGCTGGTCAATCATTTTTTTATTAGTAATGTTCGTAACACTCAAACGAGTTAAGGTTAAGACGCCCTATTATTCTGTGCACTTCACAAATCTTCGATAACACTCACAGACAATGTCGTATCATTAAAACACAATATCAAAGGCAACACATACACGTGGACAACACAACAAAAGACCACCTAATTAGTTAATTTACCTTTTCTCACACACTATCATTTCTATCGGTGTTTCGCGCCCGAATGCATGTCATGACCTGCGAAAACAGCTGAGCATCGACACGCGAAAACAAGCTGAAAACGTTAGAAGTATTAAATGTGTTGAGTATTTACAAGCACATAATACTATAATTAGGTAATACAAATATTTTTGGCTTCATATAAATGAAATTTATTAACTTTGTTAATGAATGTAAAAAGTCATTACACTGATGATTGCAGTGTATTCATTTTTCAGGTGTTTTCACCCGCGTTTTTCAAATCATTATCCACAGGCTAACCTTCGAGAACTCGCTCCAATTTTTGAGACACGATGACTCGCGCGTTGTATTTTTTTTACAATATCTATAATTTTTGGCATTTCTATTTGTAATAATATTTTTGTATTTTATTAACATTTATTTGAGCGTTTTACATAACTTCGAATAACAATGAGAAAACATAAACAATGAAAATATTTCCTTATTTCAAAATGTTCAAAGGAACAGATTTCATTAAAGGGGAAAATATATATCTTCGTAATTATTGCAGCGGTAGGAAGACGCCGAAAAAACTTTCAATGTTTGCAATTTTCGAAACATCAGGGTTTGCAACAAAAATGAAACCTGAAACATTCTCTTAAACGTCCCACACTATCCAACAAAAAACGTTATAAAAAACCATGGAGCTATTTTTTGAAAATGTCCCAGGGGCTTCATGTAATGCCCCCCCCCAAAAAAATATCGGTTTCAAATTCAAGAGGCCGCGAATAGTTAAGATGAATTGAAGTGTATTAATTTTTGAGAAACTCGGTGAACGGTTTTGTCATTAGCATTGTTCACAGATGATAGGAAAGACAGACGTTTGGCGGCCATTAGATTTTTCTGTATAAAGTACCCGCTGTGACGGTCCATTCGAACGCGATACAATGATCACTAAAAAGATGCAATAAGGTAACAAAAAACTGACGTACTTAATAAAAAGAGAAACTGTCGAAGGTGCAAGGGTGGAAGTACGAAGTGTCTATTTCTAAAAATATCCAAGAACTATGCTGATATCAGATCTGGGAGGAATATACATACTTTAGTTTCATGAAAAAGTAACAAAAATTGTCATATTAAGACTGTTTTTAAAATAATGAAATTTATATTGAAGTATCACTTTTTACTTCCTCGTCCATATTTCGTTCGAAGAGAAAATATTGTAATCGTGCGCCCGAAAACGGCGCATTTTCGGCACAAAAACTTTTATTGCTGGGCCCTGGTATCAAAAAAGTGGATAAATATGTGTCTATATATACATATATAGTAAATTACTTCCTCGAACACTTTATATAGTCAGAATCTATGTTTTGTGAGTTCTTGATAGCGAAAACTCGATTGGCAGCAAAACGTGTCAGCCCGTCCAACCATCTGTGGTCAACACTAGCGCCTAACCCTAAACCGTTCAACCGATATTCTCCAAAATTGATATTGCCCTCACGATCTGAAGGAACTCAAAGACCTCTGAATTTGAAACGGATATTTTGATTCTGGGAGGTACTTTAAATAATAATTCAACATTTTCAATTTTTTTTTCAAAAATGGCACCTTATTTTTTCTGAAACTTTGCACTCGTTTTTGTTAGAGATTTTTTGTTAAAATTCCTAATTTTTCAAAAGTTCCAAATGTTTATCAGTGTCTTTGTACTACTGCAATATTAAAGATAGAGCTCTTTTTCATAAAAATTGTTCTTTGAAAATATCTTCAAATAAGATATGGAGCAATTTTTCGAAAACATGAGTATTTTTGAATAATTTTGCGAGAAATGTAGGTGATTTTTAACTTTTTTAAACAATATTTTTCTTATAAACAGCTTCAATTTTTTCATTTAAACTTTCTCCTCGTATGTATCAAAGGACAGTAAAAACGATGATAGTCGCATTTCCGGAGAACAATGTATTTTTTAAAATTGTAAAATATCACATTAACAAATTACAAACTTGAGGATATAAATTTTTCCCTCAAACAAAATCATTTCTCAAAAATAAGGTCTTTGCAATAGGTCATGCACAATTTTAAATAAACAGTATTTTTTGCCTAAGTTGCGATTTAAATTAATGCAATTTATAAAAATATCTCAAAAACCTTTCCAATTTTTTCTTCTTCAATTGTATCCCACGGAAGGAGCAAATAACGCTTAAAAGAATGCCGTAGGTCTAATTTTTGTTTGATAATTTAGAGCGCAAGAAATTATGTTCTGTCGGAGCACCACTAGTTTTCCCTTTTATCAGTAACAATTTGGTTAATGTCCCCTATAATTCAGAACATCATTTCGTAAAATCTCCAGATTAATTTAATTTTTATAATAATTATTTTCATTTTTACGCTATTTTAACAAAAACTCTTGTTCTTTTCGTTTCAGAGGTGGAAAAATTATAATTATGTTTAAAAGATGGCTTCAAGTATCATCTTGAAATTTCGTTTTCACTATAATTGTCAAAGTACTGTTCTATGTTTTTTTATAACAAAAGTGGACATTTTGTCCGTTGTATTAAAAGTCCCTTTTCTTTGATGCACAAAATGTATGGTTGTAATGCATGTATTATTTTTCATGACAAGGTCCATTTTCAGTTAGTTTTTCCGTTTTCCGAGAGTTCGAAAAAATAACCTGATAAGATCATAGAAATTGTAGGTGCGAAATATTACACTGATAAACAAGTTGTAGATATCTGGCATGGTGTGTTCTTTTCCGGATGTAGTTCTTATGCTAATTTCAAATCGGAAACCCGTTTTGCTGTGTCAGGACAGGTTTTTAAGATATCGGTAAAAATTAATTTTCATGGAACACCATGAACTTTTACTTTCTTGATATTACTAAAGTAAGAAAAAGTATTGTAATCATGCTACGAAAAACAGGGAATTTTTAACACAAAAATTCGAATTACTTGGCCGTGGTAACGAAAAGGTGGATAAATCTTATTGCTAAATATAGAAAAAAATCCCTAAAACGTGTTGTTGCTGGAATCCATGTTTTGTTCGTCCTTCATACCGAAAAATTGATTGACGGCAAAACGTCTGTACGTCCGTTGGTTGGTTTGTGCACAACGCTAACGCATAAACCCTTCAGCGGATTTTCACCGAAATAGGTATTCTTTTATTGATCTGGCTGATGTCGCGGCTTCTTGAATTTGAAAGCGAAATTATAATCTTACGTGAAGCCCTTCATTTTTAATATTTTCTTTAAAAAATGTCTCAAAATTATTTTATTAAAATTTGTTGTTGAATTATGCGAAGGACGTTTAAGAGAATGGAGCAAGTTTCATTGTCATTGAAATCCCCAATTTTTCGAAAACTGAAGAAAAAAATAGTGGAAATAGTGATGCTACAACAGCAGATATTTTCTCGCGTTGTTGAAAACAGATATGTAATATTGATATATTGCATTTCTGAGCTAATAATATCTCAGCTATTATAAGAAAACGTTCAATTCAATAAAGAAGCGAACAACGCACTGTTGTCAGCGCTGTGTTTAAATCTATATGCATTTGTTTGGCTAATAATATCAGTACAGCCATTAAAGTATAAGCACAAAAAGTAATTACGAAAATAATCAAAATAATTACGAAAATTCTGGCTGCTCACTCCTAACTTGCCTTTTGTCGTAAGATAACAGTTACGATAGCGTTTCATCGTTTTTATTTTCTTCAATAAGCAGTAATATTTTTTAGGGATTAGATGTTATTAAATGATATATATCATACCTCACCGGATGTATGAGGAGTATTCTGAGGAGTAATTTACATAACCCTGCTGAGAAATACATCGCAAACGGAAATTCTTTGCAGTCGTTGCTGTTACATTTTCATCACATGGAGCAGATATACCAATGAGAAGACATGTTTTTTCTGTTGTACTACTACTAAATCTGGTTTGTTGGCCATTATAGCACGATCTGTTGATCATACAAGATGATGTTATGCCCAGTTGTGGTTTGTGTGTGTCGTTGTACATTTATTGCTTACATTTATTGCAGTTGAATGTTGTCAGTGGATCCGTGTCTGCGTGGTCCACCGCTTTGAGGTCTTTTGATGCCATTTTATTTGCAAGTTTTACAATACAGCAGACCTTCGTTCTTTGCTTCGGTCAGGATAATTTGCTTCATCAAAGGATTTTGGGCTTACATATGCTTGCTGGGTTATATACTTTTCATTCCAACTATTGCGTTTCGGTATGCAGACTCATTTGTTTTAGCCCGCGGCCACCTCCCTTGCGTGCCAGCGGGTGCAAAGCTCCATACACCGTTAGAAGTTTCCGTGTTTTTCGGTTCATACTTAAAATGTTCTGTTGCGTCCAATCGATGAGACCAAAATTGTATTCAAGTACAGTTCAACTGCCAGTGAACATATTGCTGGAATTCGCTTCTTAGCGTTCTTAGCGTTAAGTTATACTTCTAGGATCATTCTTACTCTCTACAATATTCCTTTGCTATTCTTTTGTTCATTACGTTATGTGAAATATCACTGCTTTCCTCTATGCCAAGATACTTGTACGTTCTTGCAGGCTCAAGATTTTTCATTATGTTTCCATCAATCAATTGAATATTTTCTGATTGAGCAGTCTAGTATATTGGCTTTCGCACACTTGTTAAGGCCGAACGACATGCAGATGTTATTACTGAAGCCTTTTACGATAGTTAACATTTCAAAGATAGGTTTCTCATTCTCAGCAAATAGTTTAGGTCGTCCATGTAAAAGAGGCGACTAATTGCTTTTTTTCCTTATGTGAAGTTTATAACCAAAAGGGGGATGATAAAGCTGCCTGGTCAATGGGATCAAACACTGATTCAGAATAGCAGTGGTGACAGGTAGTCCCCTTAGAATATACTATTCTTTATGTGTATAACTCTTCCCTGTAGCTGTTTATTATTATTATTATTATTATTATTATTATTATTACAATTACTATTATTATTACTATTATTATTATTACTATTACTATTATTATTAAAACAATTAATTATGAATCTTGGTAACTTAATGCACGGTGAATATTACGAATGGGCCAAGAAACTTGAGGACTGCCCCCTTACGTAAGCATCAAGCTCCACACGTCACGCCTTTTATGTAACGTTCGAAGGGCAGGCCGTCGCGGTCTGCTGTAGTATGTATGTTCACATACTATTACGACGCGGCCGGCGAGCCAAGTGTCCTTGCAGTGGGCGGTCCGTTTAGGCGATCGATGTGTGAATCGATGCGGCCTCTGCCCGACGGAGACCAGGTGCCCGCGCCGTACATCGAGTTTTATCAACGGTCCCCTCGATCGAATGGTCCTTTATGTATTCCCAGTCCACAGTAAATTAGGGCTGAGATCAAAAGCTGTAAATGTTATGCAATAAGCATAGTACCTATTTGAGAAGAAATATAAATCACCTACAATCACCTACAGCACGTGGCGCCATTGCTTGGTGTAACAGAAATTACATTTATCCGCTACCTACCACGGACTTTCTATCCATGCATATGCTGTGATGTTGAGTATTATGCATAACATATTTCCATTTCGCCGCTCACCTCTTTTCAGCTTTTGTAATTCCTTTCAGAAGAACACCTTTCTTGAATCTCCTGCCTACGTTTTAGTGTCTAAGGGTCGCCAATCGCATTCAGAATGACGAGCGCTCCCAAAATGTGAGTTCGGACAGAGCCCGCATCGATTTATTTGTCAATCGCCTAAACGATGCCGATACGCTAGTGACGGCGTCCAGTATCGTTACTATGCGAACGCGCTTATGTACGGTCACACAATCCCATTCCATATTTATAGCCCTCGCAAAGCAATAATCCATAGCAACAATCGTCCCTCAGAAAAGCAACCCGTCATCACCACCATAGTCACATCAATAAAATAAATTCAAAAATCGTCAACCCGAAATAAAATAACATATCGTCCCCACATAACCTCTAACAAAATATCTTTTCTTTTACAGCCTCAATAAAAAAATAAACACCATACCAGCCAACCAATCACTAGCCCCACCCTGCAGTAAAAACAAATGTTCATTCCCCCAAAAGCATCCTCTTCACAGTTTGCGCTAAATTCGGAAGAATGAAGGATTTTTGTAAAAAATTGTAAATGCCTTAGTTTTTAAAAACAGAATTGGTAGAGTCTAATAGAAGAATGACCACCAAAAAAGTTGACAACACGCGACTCGTAGAGCACAACAACCCGTGTCGTAGGCAGTGTTCTCCTCCCCCCTCACCCAGCGTCAAGAAAAGTCGTGCGACTAGCAATGAACCTCCACTGTTAAAATATCTTAATTATCTCAGGAAAGACACGAATATATCTTACTCCTGACATATTTACCAAGTTTTATCTCAAAAGCTTCTAATATAACAGTGATGCGAGACATAACCTTCCATCCATATTATACAAATCGGTTTTGAGAACAACATTGCATGTAGTATCTCTTCTCCACCTGCACCAATATTAACCATCTTTAGAACAACAATACTATAATCGTGACATGTGTGCAAATTTACAGCTAAAAAGAACTTAAAATACTGATATTACGATCAATATTCGAGATCATATTGTTTATGTGATTCCAATACATATATATTCCCTAAACTATGATATAGGAAGGAAAAGTAACAAACTACGAATCCAGGGAATCGACCCCTAGGTATATTCTAATGCTACCATGTACAGAGTATTAATTTCGTTGGCATCTCACGCAACTTGATTTCGCGTGTCGCCCGTTGAGAACCGCCCGTTGCAAGGCCACTTGGCTCAAGGCCTATGTCTTAGTAGTAAGGAAACATACATTCTATAGCAGACCATAGAGATGTGCGTAGTTCTCTTAAGAGTTCTTTATGATACCCTACAACAAAATTTAATCTAAAAAGTTATTGAAAATCGCACTTTATATAAATACCCCAAAATTAAAATATTGGTTTGAAATTCAAGGGGCCGTGTCATCAGTCAAATAGATTGTGGAATACCAATTTTGGTGAAAATCGGCTGAACAGTTCAGGTGCTTGCTTTGACCACAGGCAAACAGATGAACAGAGGAAAGAGACGTACAAAACTTTTCAGTTCTGCTGTCATTCGATTTTTCTGTATTGATGCCACTACTGTGTCTCTGATCGGGAAGACCTAGGATTCGAGTTCAGGCGGCAGAGGTTTCGACTCTAGGTAGCTAGATAGGTCGAACTCATCCACTGTCTGAAGGATAATTCTAGATGTCGGCTACTCTGATTGGTAGTTTTACGCGGTTTCTTCGATCAACACCAGGCGAATGCCGGAGCAGTTCCCTAACAAACGAGCCACGGACCGCGCGCGATCTTTCCTTCCTCTTCGTTGTCCTATCCCCACGCCGTGGGAGCAGTCGTAAAGGCTGTCTTTGGGGGTCTGGGAGTCTGGGTCGGTGTCCCGTAGGTGGGTTCCGTAGGTGGGTCCCGTAGGTGGGTCCCGTAGGTGGGTCCCGTAGGGGGTCGGTGTCAGATTTCATCATCCTGCGGGGGAAGAACACTGCTACCTCCGGTGATAAATCATGCACTATTTACGAGACTAATGACCATTGTAGTAGCCGTGCCCGAGAACACTACATAGTCAATCACTTTATTTTGAGTGTAAACAGTTTATATCGTAACTAATGACAAAATGTTTTACTTTACTTACCGATTGCCGTATGAAACATTTTTAGAAATATTTACAAACGAAAATTAATTATTTTCTTAATATATTTCCTCAAAAAACTCTTAAGTTACGATTTCTCACTTTTCTGGTGCACCAATGATGAGTAGGAAGGAGGAGTAAGCAAATAAATAAAAGATATCATCCGCGCTGCAAAAGTGTTGGAATACTTCATGGATTGTGCGGTACAAAAATATTTGGAGTGCTGGTTGTTAATGAATACATCTTTTCCGGCATATTATGTGCTAGTAGTTAAACCTTATATATTAATTTGACATCATATAACCAAGCCAAATTTACTTATCGTGTTTCTGGAGAGAGGCTTCCTCCAAAGTGGTCCTTCAAGGATTTTGTTTTCCCTGAGCAGCCAGACTTTTGTCTAGGAGTAGGTAAATAAACGGTTCGCCTTGAAACATTGGTTTAGCTTTTTAAACTGTAAACTCTCCATAAAATTGGTAATAGTACAGATGTCACGTTCAGCAGAAACTGTCATGAGATATCTGAAACGTTAATGTTTCTCTTCACACAATGCGCTATGTCACATCCCAAAACTCTACAGACGTTCATATTTCCTTTGGTATACTTTTTCGTGGGAGAGGTATTCTTAAAAATCATTTGATGATGTGTAAGAACCATTTTGGGGAAACACCGTTTTGTGAAATATCGAGGAAAAGAGTTTTGCCTCGTGAATATGAAGTCACACAGTCTTTCGAGTTAGAGGCAAATTTTGAAAAGAAGAATGGTGTTCGGACGTTCACAGTAAAACAATTAAGTAAAAACAATGAAACAATCAGTGCAACATTTAAGTTATATTGCCCTATTGTTCTCTCTGATGCGTTACGATTGTGATTACTATGAGTATGCTTTCGCACACACGCGAATGTGTAACAAACAGATTGCAGAGTAGCACGTCATGTCCGGGTGTTGCCTTCACTGCATGTTGCCTGACATGGTCTACTCGTCTCACTCCGTGCACATATGTGGGCAAGTCACAAATATCCTATCCACATTGATTGGCAAAAGTGAAACTTTGCGAAGCTGAGATCAGTTTCATAATAAGTATTACCAGAACACACGTGTTCTAAAAACCATTGTTTTATTAAATACTAACAAGAACATTCAACCATTTCCCGTGATGAATAGTCTAAAGTTAATTTGCTTACAAAGTGGTAAAAACGTTGTACAGTACTAGTGTCATAACATCTTATTGTAATACTCTTTTTTAAAATTTATTTCTGTCCGTTCGACAAAAATGTCTTAATACTCTATTGATTTTCAAACGATTTTCAAGGCCTAATGCCTTGTTTTATAATTCTCAGTTCTTGAGATAATTACAATGATGTAGTAGATGCCTTACTATGCGTATTTTGTAAATAATTTATTATTCTAGCGAAAAGTTGGAAAATGTAAAAGTTATTTCTTCTACTCACACTGAGGGGTTCCAATTCGTGACTAATTTACTTCATCGTACATAGTAGACGTACTTCAGAATCAAATGAATCATTGAATGCATCTCTGACACTGATGAAACTCGTCGTCATTTGATTGTCACTGAAAATGCTTTGTATGCCAACAACGTTGCATGGCATTCCAGAGCGTTCTGCAAATTACGCCTATATTGAAGAGCAAATACAAACATTCCGACAGACTTGTGACTGACAATACTTTATAGAAGCAGCACTATTACTTTCCAAGGTGGTTCAAGGCATCAACCGATGGCCATGCAACGATGGCCCGTTGACTGGGAGTTTCTGGGGTTCCAGTCTTGTCGGTGGCAGGACTTTTTTCCCTAGCTAAATAGCGAGGGCGAATTCAACAGTGGTCTGGAGGAAAATGCTAGCGGTCAGCTGCTCTGATGAGAAGTTTTCTGTAGTTCCTCCGATCAACACCAGGCGAATGCCAGAGCAGTACTCTAACAAACGGGCCACGGTCCGCGCGATCATTCCTTCCTCTTCCTTGCTCTTTTCACATCTCTTACACTCACTAGCTAGGCACTACACTACCATACTTGCCGGGAGACCCGTCGGGAACTTACAGCTTGTGCCGGCTGCGGCGGTGCCCCGCTGATGGGAGATACCTTCTTGAAAAAAATCTCCGGAAGCCGACGTAAGTCCAGGGGAGAAAGATCACTGCAACCTACCGCGATAAAACATGCACTACCCTTATGGGACTAATGACCTTAGCAGGTGACGCATCGGGAATCACTAACCAATCAATCAAGCTGCTCTATTCTTAAAGCAATTTTTTCTTAAATATTTATGTTAGCATTTTACTTAAGAAATAGTTTCACATATTTAAACCAACTAACTAAAGAATGCGGATTGCTCATTCTTCTCTTTGTCTAAGGCGAAATTATCTCCCTTTATGGTTTTGGTTTTGAAATGTTAACTTTGCAATTTGGAAATTATACAGAGTTCGACAAAAACAGAACTAGCACCATATTTGTTACCGTCCCTATACAAGGAAAACATTTAAAGAAAAAAATTGTGCCGTTTTAAAAAACAAAATTGTTAAAAGAAATTTTAAAAACGCCCATATTTCGCGCAAAAATACGTAAGCATCACTCACAGCATTACGTAAGTAGACAAATCGAACTTCATTTTCAAGATTTGTCTTTAAAGAACAGATTTCGTTAAGAAAAAAAAATCCATCTTCAATATTATGGATGTAGAAAAATTTTTCCCAAAAATTTCACTTTTCCAATTTTTGAAAAATATGAGATTTCAACGAACACGAGACCATCACCTTTCCTTTAAGCGTCCTTTACGCTATCTGAGGACAAGGGTTAGTAAAAAAATGTGTGCTATTTTTGAGAAAATTTGAAAATGCTTTTTGTAGCTCCATGTGAAGTATCCTCAAAAATTAAAATATCCGTTTGTAACCCTCAATGTCTTGAGTTCGTTGAGACCGATCGGGCAATATCAATTTTGGAGAAATGGGAAATATCAATTTTGGCTGTACCGCTTAGACGTTAGTGTTGTCAACAGACGGACAGAGAAGTCGTTTCGCTGTCAATGGATTTTTTGGTACAAAGGACTCACAAAACATGGTACAACGCGGGTTAGAAGGAGCAATTTACTATACTGAGCAAAGGATTTTATCCACTTTTTCCTTACCGGTCATAAGAGTTTTTCTGCCGAAAATTCACCATGTTATGGCGGACGATTACATAAATATTTTTACGAAGTAAGTGCGAGGAAGTAAAAACTTAATTAGATTATCGTAAGTAATATCACAACACTTCGAGTTATATTTAGTGTGACTACTTCGCGAATTAACACATTTTATGACTCGCATTGATAATTACAATCACAGTATTTACAAAAATAGAAATATTACTCAAAACTGCTACCGGATTATGTGAAATTCATCAGCTCCGAGTTATCACTGAATCCTGAATTAACATAAATCCAAAGAATATACAAATAACAGTTAAATGTAAAAAATGATTTCAATTATGTTTCCATTCTATGATTACAAAAGTTTCAAAAAACAATTACTCGTATAAGAAAACTAATTAAAAGAACCTTTACTAAAACACAATGATTTACGTTTAGGAAGGTGAGTTTTCAATGTCTCGGAATTCCATGGAAGTATTTGAAGTAGATGACGTAGAAGCTGAATTAGAACCGGGAATTCTGAATTTAGATTGAAATGAACACTCGTATATACAATTCGTTAAAATTACTTTTCCTGTATAAATTTGGATGTAACGTTCCAGATAATTTTGATGGTATACTTTTTGTACTCTACACCATCTTATCTTCATACATTAATTGCCTTTTCTTTCAAAATGTTTCTAATTTCATTTGTAGTTTGTGCTGTCAATTTGTATTTCCATTCTTGTTTTTTTTTCACTTTCTATGTTTCTGTTTTTCGGCATTGAATCTTTAGTAATGGATTTAATTTGTAAGTTTTTAAACATTACTGAAATGACTCATTTTAATAGTATACTGATGCTTACAAATACCAGAAATACAGCATAGGGATGGCTATGTGCTAATCACACGCACCCCTTAACCCACGGCCGTAAGGGCGGGACTCTGCTGGTAGGTTTTAGCTCGTAAAGAGCTGTTGTGCCAAAGTACATACACTGAAGAGCCAAAAATCTGGTACAGCCATGCATATTGAAATAAAGAGATCTGGAACTAATCAGATACGACGCTCCAGTTGGAAACGTTATGACGATTTAAGTGAATTTGAACATGGTCCTATAGTCAGCGCAAGAGATGGGGCATAGCATATCCGAGGTCGCGATGAAATTTGGATTTTCCCGTACGACCATTTCACGAGTGTACCGCGCATATTGGAAATCCGGTAAAACATCAAACCTCCAGCATCGCCGTGGCCGCCAAAAGATCGTGCAAGAACGGGACCGGCGACGACTGAGGAGAAACATTACACATGACAGAAAATAAGTCCTGAGCAGGATAGGATTTGTGATAGGATTTATATCCATTATTTTCTACTTCGAAAATAAATAATACGGAGAAACATTTTAGGTTTATGATGTATTACATTATTTGCTTTTGTGATTTTAAAACGATCTTCTCTTAGTCGCAATGCACTTCTGATTGCCGACAATACTTTACATTTTCAAAAGCATTTACGTAGTGGGAATGACCAAAGATTATTAACCAAATTTTACAATCATTGACAACGCTAGGGTACATAAGTGAGTACATTTAGATCACTACATTCTCATGCAAGAAGACTTCTTTCAGTATTGCATTATAACTACCATATCGTGTGAACTAAACCGAGTACATTTTTGCGGGTAAATCTTGCCAGATTCACATCTCCTTCAACAGGAAGGAATTCTGTAAGCCAGAAAATCAACTACGAGTAATACTTTCTGTTTAATGGCCTACAATTTCCGCAATAACACAACGTATTTGATTATTCGAAGGGAACTCCAACGAGAGCGACACATTTTGCGTACTGTTCTAGAAGTTGCGTTTAGCTGAATTTGTTCATGGTTTGTAGTGTTTTGATTATAGAAATTCGAAATACGAGTTCATTTTACAATGTGAATTTTGTGATCTTCTGAATGTCATGCGAAGTCTTATGACAAACAAAACCAGTAGTGTCAACATGTGAATTTATGCTACTTGGAATCAGTGGCTTTAATCGTTGCCTCGTAAATTAGAACAGTGGTCGACAACAAATTCTTTGCCCCTCTAAGTCTTAAGCCAGAATTCTTTTCAAAAACCTCATAAACACTAAAATTATTTTCCCAAGAATGCCGATTGCCGTGTACGTTCTCCAGGTGGCATTATCACGATGGTGCATCTAAATCTATAGTAAATATACATCCTGCATTCTCACACATGATGTTTCCAGTTATGAATATTTAAGGCATCTTTAATTTTTAATTGCCGAAGTTTAACTTAAATAGCCGGAGTCCTTGTAACCGCGCCTGGCTAAAGACCTCGGGAAGTCCGGCACGGCCACCATGGCTGCGCGACGGCAGACGATGCGTGGGCGGAGGAGAAGGAGGAGGAGGCGAGGGAACGCGATGGCCCTCCGCGCCGCCCTCCCTCCGCGTCCATCTGTCACCCGGGGCCGCGCGGCCGACGGCGACGGTGGCGGTGGCGGTGGCGGTGGCGGAGGCGGCGTCGGGGCCGGGGGCGGGCGGGGACGAGATAAGTGGAGTGAATTACACACTTCCTTCCCGCCGCGCGGCCTTCTGCGACTTAACACCTGTGGCCACGGCCCCATGAAACGCGTTATTTTAACACGGTCTGCTGTGAACTTGCGCGCGCACGACACCCAAGCTTATCGCATATAATAACGACATCCGGTGTCGCTTTTGAAAACCTGCCTCCCGCGCCCCCTCCGCGCCGGTTCCGGCCGCCGCACCGCTCCGCGACAGCGGGGGCGGAGACGGCAGCGTCGCGGCAACGGAAAGCGCCGAGCGACCGAGTGACCGCGGAAGGTCCTCCGACCGAATCCCGCTCCTAAGAAATATAGTTTTCGAAGATTAGAACCTACTGAGCTGGATCAGGGCAACTAATTTACTGCAGTGTCTCTGGTCCTGGGGTTCGAATCCCGATGGTGGTAGATTTTTCGACACTAGCTATAAAGCTAGGTTGAATTCAGCTGCTGTCTGGAGGAGAATTCTAGCGGCCGGCTGCTCCGATCGTTTATTGTAGTTTCTCCGATCAATACTAAGCGAACGATGGAGAAGTCTTATCTACTTTCACTATCTTTCCTTCCTCTTCCTTGTCATACATTCAGCACTTACTTAAACACACATACACTAACAAGCACACTACTATACATATTGAGAGACCATTTAGGAGCTTAGAGCTTGTCCAGTCTGGCATGGTGCCCTGCTGGTGGGAGATATCTGGATGGCAAAAACCCCCGCAAGTCGACATGTAATTCACTCCAGATCTCACTATCCAGCGGGGGAAGAACACTTCCACCTTCTGAGATAAAAACATGCTTTACTCTTACAGGACTAACTACTACAGCAGTTGACGCGTTTGGGAACGCAATTTAATCAATCAAAGATTGTTCTCGAGAATAGAGGTCTCGTGAGCGCAGGTCCTTGGAGAGGGTCCAAGCAGGCAGTGCCGAAGATTGCGTGTTCGATTCCATTTGAGACAAGGGTATTTTCAAGTGGCTGGCGTTGTTGACTTACTATATCAACGTTATTCTAATCAGAATCACTCAATCATCTTATTATTCTTCATATAGTCGAAGGAAAAAGCAAACTACAACTGGTCATCTGTCCAGAAAAGGGAAGGACATGCACGTCTTGTGTACGTTCTGAAATCAACAGGGCAGTACTCCATGTCCACTTTTAAGATTTGCTGAATGAGTCCGGTGCAAAGATATACCGTGCTCACTACATCATTCGACTGCATCACTCTGTAGAACCGAGGACCCTGTTACAGGTGCAGACAGGCACACCTTCCAAAGCGACATCCATTAAATGATATTTTAAATCAAGCGAGGAATCATGAGGAATACTAATGATATTTTTTTGTTTTCGAAGAAAATTCACGTTTTTAATAAGTAGATGATTTATAGGATTCTTTTTCGAAATCGAATAAAAATATTTACTCGTAATATAAGAACTAATTCAAATCTAACTGTTTTAGTCGATGTCACCTAATACATTTCGCTGGTTTTGTTCTTTTTCAAAAGTATACCACCAATACTTTTACCGAAATTATATTTGTTATAAATGAATGAAACATTTGAGCTTTTACAGATTGATATTAATCTATTTGAATTGATTTTAGACTACATTCGCCATCTTTAATAAATGAGTTAGTATGAGCGCAGAAGCTTAAATACCAGAAATGGAAAGGCTGGGAATCTCTGTCCTTGACATACTAGCTTCTAAATGAGTGCCAGAACATTTAAGTCTTCTTTATTCAAGTGAAATTTGAATACTGGAAATGCCTAAAAATGTATAATTAATTATATAATAGCGTATCTTCAAGGTCTCTAAGCATAAATAATACGTTAACAATATAGCCATCATATATTATTATTATTATTATTACTATTATTATTATTACTATTATTATTATTGACTAAGTCATTAGGTTCTTCTTCTTCGACATTATTTGCAGTCACGTTTCTGAGTTATTGTCAAAAATCACAATCCAGTTTTTTACCTACGTCATTTTTTAAATTTTATTTGGAGTCTCAGAAATGTTAGGCGGAATAATCTACATTCATTTTTATTTTTAATTGTCAGTATTGCAAGAGTGTTTACCTGTTTTTCTGTTTTATTTGGTTTACATGATTTTGATCTCTTTATTACAATTAATGCGTGAATAGTGGAGGTTTATTACATTTAATATTTTATATTCAAAGTGTGACAGTTCAGAGGTAATATTTAAGTAGTAAGAAGGTTCATACTTTTAGATTATTTATAGAAACTATGGAGAAAGCCTATAGTTTTAGTAGGAAACAAATTAATGAACTCCTAATAATTTTAAATTTTTATTGTTTATTTTGCCGTTGGATTGAACGTAATGTATCACTATAAAACTTACTGCTCTGTGGTGAAATAACAAATTGGTTGAGGAGATAAATAATGCACTTTAACTGTGGTAATAAAATACTGGACGTTCTAAAAGAAATGTAATTTTGACACAAATAGTTTCTTCATGCATATTAATACATTAACACATGTAGTAACGCATTTATGGCCATCCCACATGTAATGCCAGTTCAATACAAACATCTACGTAATGGTCCGGCATTGCAACGGAAGTAACTGTCACATGCTCATGACTTTATTTTGATGCAGTTGTTGAACGAATGCACTCAAAAGGCATTATGAACACGTTTTTCTACTTCGTATTAAGTAAATATCACGCTTCTTCATCATTTTTTTCTACAGAAAATACATTTTAATTTATACACACGAAAGTAAAACAAGAGTTTCACAAAAGGTAATCCTTGTTATTTCTTCATCCATGTGTACTTCCCCTTTTTTTCTCGTGAGAGTGCGCGATAAGCTGGAATTCATGCTCGGCATCGCGCTTTCTGGTACTGTTCTTGTGTCCGGATTTCATATGAATGTCTTATTTTCCCACAATTTGTTGTACTTCTCCCTCATAATCACAAAGTTTTTACTTTCTCGAATACGTTCGTACGTACAGAATAATATACGTAATATATTTAAAGTTATATAATGCTGCGGAAAATCGATTTTGAGATTTCAACGGAAATACACGTTCTGGGGCCTCTGGGAACCGTATAAATGTTATTTCTTCTTCTTTTTTTTCTCAAAACGTTCGTTAGTGAACAACACTAGCGCCTAAAATATTCATAGTATTTTCCCCAAATGAATATTCCGCGATCGATCTCGCTCGACTCGAAGTTCTGCGATTTTGAAAATCTTTCCTTGAATTTTGGGGTTGTTTACCTGAAACCCCTGGACATTTTTAAAATTTTCTCAAAAATGCTCAAAATTTTTTCTATAAATTTCTTGTAAGAAAAGAGTGAAATTCACGTAAATAGGAAGCAGATATCAGAATTTCACCGTTAGCACTGACTTTTCGAAAATTGAAAAAATTGGAATTTTTTCAGCCTCTTCCTACAACTACAAAATTAAAGGAAGAGGTTTTTTCTTCATATGAAATTTGTTCTCCGTAATTGGTCCCTTCATTCGATTATGTAAATTTGTTTTGAAAACTTTAGTAGTTTTGCCGTATTGAATGAAATAAATGCATTTTTTTAAAATATCAAAAATATTAATTTACGAAAAACGTCTTCAGATTGCTTCTTTAAACTTTTGGTAGGAATAGTTCTAGATGTACTGTATGAGATGACATAAACGTTATTTTTCACTATTATTTTGTTACTTTTCAGAAATTACACAATTGTAATTTTTTGACATTTCTCTCACGTCAGTAATATTTACATTGCTGTTGGTTTGCACACATTATTTAATTTGTTAAATAAAATTCCTTCAAATATTGTCTTCGTAAGTTTCTGGACAGCTTAGTTTTCTGTGACAAGGAGCTTAAAATTCATTTCCGCATGGCGCAATAATATTTCAATTTGGGAATAAGATTTACTTGATACGATTTTGTCAAAACGTTTGGGAAACAACATTTCACTTAATAATGAAGGGTTTTCTTAATAATTGAGTTATAAATATTAAAAATTTCTTACTAATTCAACTCAGTGTCCAAGTAAATACTGCTTTGGAGCCACTTGTTCTGGTGATTTGTTTCCACGCCGCAACTTATCAAGCGTTTTCACGACTCTGTGTCAGTCCTTCATCGGCCAGTATGCCATTAATCTCTTTGTGTATCTTCAACCCCCTATCCCCACCCCGCCGCTCCTCTGATTGCTCCTTTCCTTGCTAATGCAGCGTTTGTCACCGGGAGGTCGTAGGGTTTGAGTTCCGATGGTGCCCGATTTTCGACACTACGCATACAGCTAACGGCTGACTGAAGGAGACTACCAGGAGCAAGCTGCTCTGATCGAATTTCCCACGGTCTCCCAACAATACCAGGCGAATTCCAGAGCAGTATCTGACCAATAGGTCACGTGGTTTTCCTCCCCCATTCTCCCCACACGCACACATACATTACTCACACGCTAACACTTACTTTCCCTGCAACTTCACATTTCTCGGGAGCTTAGAGACTGTCCCCGCTCTGTGTTACCATGCTGGAGCAAATAACTGAATAGGGAGACCCGCGAACTGATGTATACGTTAGCTCACTTTCCAGCGGGCGTGCCCAGTCACCAAATAAACAATCAATTCGGTCTCAATCCTAGTTATCTAGTTAGGCGTCTTTGCCATTCTAGCTCCTTCCCGCTCACCACTCCTCAACACGTAGTGCAAACAAAATTTGAATTGCACCACACCTGAAATGAGAGTGATTTAATTCCTAAGTGTATTAGCTATTCAATACAAATAGAATGCGTCATTTTTTGAAATGCACGATAGCTTACCTCAAAATGGTCACTACGCGCACTGGTACATTTGTCAAAAGTTTGAAATAAACGAGGTTCATCCGGTATTGTTTGTTTACACATTACCATATTCTTACACAATACTGAACCTTCTGCATCTTCAGAATTACCCAAAAAATAATACTTTTTCATGTTTAAATTTATACCTCAACAATAGTGGTATGGCGTGAATAGTTGTGTGCCCGACATATCGAAATTTTCTTCTCATTATGTGTTATTACCCGACAATTTCTCAGAAAAATGTGCATGGCATCATTTAAAGACACACAATTGATTAACGGCATGCATTATGAAAAATTAAGAAAATTTCGAGCAGCTAGAATGTCCGTCGAAACATTAGACATGTCTGGGATGTGGCTGTAGAGAAGTTAGAAAAGTTCTACGTATTCACTATAAGGAGAATATGAAACCGAATAAACATTGTTTCATGTCCTTCAGTTTTAATTTTCGAACACTAATGATACGAGGAACGTTTACAAATTAAGGAACAATACAATCACTATTCACTGAGAACACAGAACACATGTTTCTCAAAATGTAATGGAAATGTTTTATATGAGGATTGGAGCATTTGTCATGGCAACTTTTTTTGGCAGAATACGAGCACGGGTGTAAAATGTGAAATGTATATACCTAAGGCATGGTACGAACTAAGTACCTGTGCTTTAACGACACACCACAAATGTGCTTCTCATATTTATTAAGCGATTTTAAATGACAGTACTAGTATATTTTAGCCTATATGAGCCCGCAACATTCCAAAAGCTTAATGTACCCGTTCTAAAAGCCCGATTAGACAGATGATCGATTACCGCACGTGCCACAGCGGTTCGTACTCTCCCAGGTCCTCACGTGAGTTCCTATGCGTCCTCGCAGAAACTCTCCTGACCACCCCGCGACTGTCCGATATGGAAGGGCATTATTTCCATGAGCTTCCACCAACTTCCTGTGAAATCCTCCGGCCTTTCTCTAATAGATGGTTACATTCATTTTGCACGGCGCCCAGCATACAAATGATTTCACATTGCTCTCTGTGCTAATAAAGGCACTCACAGAGCCATCTATTGTTGTGAACACACAGTAGCACTTTTCTTTCACGAGGCAAATACATTTTTTTTAATCCGATATCATCTCTTCCAGAAATAAAAGATTGTCATGACTTCAATCCTCGTATTTACGAAGATCAGACGATTGTTTGGTGATTCCTGAAACGTCAACGGCTAAGGTCATTAGTCCCGTAATTGAAGAACGTTTCCCCCGGTGGATGGTGAGAAACGGGGCCGACCTAACCCCAGCTGGTGGGTTTTTTCCCCAATCAGGAATCTCCAACCAGCGGGTACCGCCACACCGAGGCACGCTGTAAGATTCTGACAGATCTCTCGGAATGTGTGATAGTGCAGTGCATGTAAGTGAAAATGGGTGTAAGTGAGGGGTAATGGTAGGAAAAGGAAGAGGAAGGAAAGATCGCGCGCGGTTTATGACCCGATAGGGTACTACTCGGGCATTCGGGTGGTAATGATCGGAGAAATCACGGAAAACTACCGATCAGAGCAGCTGGCCGAAAGAATTCTCCTTCAGATAGCGACTGAACGCGACCTAGCTGTCTGGCTAGTGTCGAAAATCCTACCACCGCCGGGACGAGTCCTAGGACCACATGCTCAGAGCCACTGCAGTGACACCAGTTCATGATTGTAGGGAAATATGGCAAAGAAATCCTACTGTATGCTTTCTCTTAAAAACATAACACACCACATATATTTTTAATCAAGAACACTTTTTGTGAATGTCACATGTGTGTCAGACGATTTCTGGACCTTACGTTTATATATTCACTAATATTTGCATTCAGAAACACTCTTCGAACTTATGGAAACTTATATTGCTGACAATTCCTCCACAATCACGTCCAAGAGGAAGTGCCGAATGCTTTCAATACTTCTATTACAACTCTGTATACATAATATATTGACGTTCAATCAATTAATTTTTATTTAGTTATTTACAAAAAGTTAAAAACCGTTAAAAACTGTGTGATGTTATGATTTTATTCAAAGTTACAGTTACCGGTTAATAAAAATCAAGCAATGAAACTTGTGGGGTCCGCTTTAAAAACAAAAATCACGAAATTTGGTTGCATTGATAGCTAAAACTACTTTTTAACGAAAATCCCTACTGTTTTTGCAATTTTACATTGCCGCTTCTCGTTAGGCAGTATAAAGTATTGTAATGATGTGGGCAGAAATAGCGCATTTACAACAGAAAAATTCTTAGTCACGGGCCGTAGTAACAAAAAAATGGATAAATCTTGTCCCTGTATATAAAAAATTATTTCCACTAACACGTGAAGTCAGAATCCTATTTTGTGGGTCCTTGATACCTAAAAATCGATTGACGGCAAAATGTATGTCCGTCAGTGAACAACGCTAGTAGCTAAACCGTAAGCTGGATTTTCACCAAAATTCATACACCCTAATCGCTCTGACCCTTCAAAATTGATATACTCTAATTTAAATCCGATAGTTTATTCTTGGGGGTCTACTTTACACAAAGCCCCCGGGTCATTTTAAAGATTTTCAAGGAAATGGAACCAATTTTTTTTTATTAAATTTTGACGTCGGATAGTGTAGGTGACGCTTACGAGAACGGTTTGGGTCTCATTTTCATTCAAATTCTGATATTTTGAAAATTGCAAAAATTCAAATTTTTTGGCGTCTTTTAAAACCACAGATACATTTTTAAATAAAAAATGTTCATCAAAAACAAATCTTCAAATTAGGTAATGTTCATTTAATCGAAAATATAATTACTTTTTGCATAATTTTGCGGGAAAAATAAGCGACTATTCAAACTTTTATACAATTATTTCCTTAGAAATGGTTCCAAGTTTATTCTGTAAATTTTATTCACGCGTGGAGCAAAGAACGGTAAACAAAGTGGTGCCGATATCATTTTCTGCGCACTCTCTGCGTTTTAGAAGATTGTAAAAAAATATGCTAAATACGAGTTCTCGTACTTCGTTTGAGACGGTGTCAGTCTGTAAACAAAATTTGATATGTGCTTGGAGAAAATTGGATATTCTAAACATCCTTTCTTATTGTTTAACTTAATATTAACTTAAATCAACTGAATGTTAAAATTCGAAGAATATTGATAATTAGTATATTAGTAGAATAGTTATTTATTTGCAGTGTTTTAAGGTAATCTTGCACCCGGCATTGCCATACAAGCTGCGACATAGCAGTTAGAGAAGTTATTCCGAGAATTTCATTGTTGGGCCGCTTCATGGATAGGATAGTCATAGGGTAAGAAGGCTTTATTTGCCAAACGATAATGTTACAATGTAGCTATGTTCAATAAAATGGTTCATCCAATTATATTGAAGTCAAGAAGAATATATATACAAGAAATACAGAATAAGTTTTGTATAAGTTGTACATTTCGTACTGACACCATAGGTTCAAATTACATGTGCATTAATAAGGGTGTCCTTCAGTTCTGGATGTTTAATTATACGTGAATTTATCCTTGCTTGTTTATATACTGTACTGTAAATATTGTAATAGTTAATATTTATTCATGTTAGTATTGTAGTAGAAAGAAAGGGCTAATATTCCTGACTACCGAAATAGTAACAGATATCCACCGAAGGGACTTCATTTGAATTGGATTGTACTTTTTCAAGTGTATGCAGAAATTAAAATATAATAATATTAGGTAACCGGTCCCAATAATGCGAGAAATATGTGCGGTTGTAGCACATCTATTTTTAAATGTAGAAGTTTAAAGAAAAATCGGAACTACACTAGACTTGCACATCCTTTTCCTTTTTATTCGTACAAAAATTTCAAGAAACGTATTTCAGCCTTTTCCTGATAACGTTGAAAATGTCGTTGGGTCTTCGTGTAATATACCCCCAAAGAGTTAAAATATTTTAACTTTCTCCGACACGGCACTTCTAGATGTTACTCCTGACGTAGTATATACCAATTTTCAGTACAAAAGTTGACAGTTATGCGTGACGCATCTATCCATACATATTGTAACAGCACAGAGCTAGTATTGATTTAATTTTTGTTATAAAAATCATGCGTTCCCTGGATTGTGGATTTTTCATTTATACAAGTTCAACGTAGTCTATATTGTAGTTAACTTGCGAAAGCTGGTCGAATAGAAATGAATTCTACCACCTGGCGTGAAAGGCCTAACGTACATTTTTAAGTCGATTTTTTACCTTCCTTGATAAAGTTTCCAAATTCAATTTTAAGACAATCAGTTTTATGTTTTTGTTTTTTGAGACACTAACCAAAATATTTTAAAATCAAATTGTAATTATTTATTCCATTTTACAACTTTTCGGAGATCGAATTTGGAAACTTAATGAAGAAAACGTATTACTGAATATCATAACTTAAGTGATAAAAACTTTTCCTTTCTGTTCAGCATCTATGCTTTTCTCTGCAAGGGAAAGTTGTATTACATAATTCATTAGGCAGAATTTTCCCGCAATGGTGTGAGCTGCTAATTTGCAGTGACATGAAATGAGTTCACGGGCGCTTGGGCAGGCCACAAATGAATCGAAAATTGATTGAATGGGTTAATGAGAAACTTTCACGATCTCTGGTGCATTCGTGTAGATGTATAAGCCCGTGCTTTTACCCCTCATACGAGATTAGACAAATCGTGTATCACCCAAAATGATCAATAACAAATTGTATTGAAGGATCCAAAAGAAAGATTTAAATTATACAGTAATTTCAATACAATTTCATTTCAATACATAAATTTGTGTAATATAGAAACTTCATGGTAATAAATATTGGATCCATATTTTTTGTCTTTCTTTCAAAAATAGTCCAGGATATTGTTTTGTGATATGTTAAAAATTTCTTCTGAAATTTTCCATTTAACAGGCACACTGAATGTGGATTTTTTTATATCTCATACAACGCAGTTGTATATAGAACTCCAGAATATTATGCATTTCCTTTTTTGAGAGGTAATTGAATTACTTCTCAAATTAGATCAAGCCGTGAATTAAAGAACACTATATGGTTCAGTGCTGTCACAAGAATGAAACTGAATCTACATGACATACGTACATTGTTTGTGACTCCACGGGGAACAATCATTACAAATTGTATGGAAAAGTATTATACGGCTATTGTGTTGTTGCTTTTGACTGCATTGCGCTTTCGGAATAAAACTTTGTGTGGAATCATGAAGCGAGCCTTAAAAACGCTCTATAAATATCAAACATTAAACGGGCATTTATACATTTTGCAAACAATCTCCCGGCGTAACAACTGATTTGAGAGAATGCACTTATCATGAATAAAAATATTAAACAAAATATTAAGGGGGCGACTGGCCAAGGAACGTGATTCTCCGTTTCATCACCGAAATTGAACCCTTGTTAATTTAAATTGAAACGAAGTAGATACTTCAACCTCATTAAATCCACTGTAACTAGAAAAAGTGCATCGTTAGAAAAATTATGAAAGTAGTAGTACTATCTCCCTAGTGCCACATTCATGAATGTTCACAAACAAATACTAGCAAAATGTTTCTTAAGAACAATACATCATGTTTTTTGTTGTTATTTAAGGTCGCATCAACTTCTAGGTCATTACCACTCTTGCTTGTAACGGTATGGTAACTGTGAGGATGACACGATATGATTATGATAGGGGGTGAAAGGCCGAACACACTATAAACATGCCCGAGGCGGAACTCGAATCCGCGATCCTTCGGTCTGAGATTCTTCGATCTGATCGCTAGGGCACTACTGCCTTAGCGATCTCGGCCACCGGATCGACATTAAATCATGTTGTCAAAGACGGAAAATTGGTAAAAAATGTATGTGTATTTGAGATTATTGTGTACAAAAGTAAAGCAAAAATTAAAGTTGCACAAAATAAACACATGTGATGATTTTTTAACATCGTAAACAAATTTTTATGGCACCGAAAATGGTACAGAATGTGGAGGATTATGAAACTAGTTCAATAAAATTATATTTGTCATCAAACAATTGACGGACTTCAGCGTTTTTATTTACACAAAAACAAGAGAAGAATATAAAGTAACAACACATTACATTATAGGAATGAAGAAAAATTAAACTGCACATAAATCTAAAACGCGGATTAATTAATAAAAATTGAACGTGCAATTTGAAACATTGGTGAAAGAGAATACAGGATTAGTAGAAACTGTTGCTTCATTTACAGTGACAGGTTTGGAAAGGATCCCCGCAAGCGGCATCTTTCCACCAGATGCAATTATCTTGGTGTTTCTAATCTTATTAGCCACTGACTCTTCAATGTTATGTTCTGCCACAGTAGATGAACGCCATCCTCCTTGCCGTTTGAATGTGTCTCCTTCAGGATCAATTGGCGTTGTGGAAGAAGTTCTACGGAACGAGTGTTCCGAGTTTTTACCCGCGTTGGGTATTTTAAGTTATTTTGCAATGTCTTAGGAGATTTGCCCGGAGGTATTTATTTCAATAGGATTACATGTGCATTTTTCCACAAAATAATAAAAAAACTTACCGAGTTTGACATATCGTCATTGTCTCCATTTCTTACGAACAAGTTACAACTTAATTACATCGATAATCAAACATGTACTACCTTACCTACAACGCTAATCAAGTTCCAGTTTCAGTAATCATTTATTCCTTTTAATAATTATATACTGTTTTTGTACAAAAAATGGCGTATGCAACGTGTTTATTATGTTCCTTTATTGCGTTCGTCTAAATTTGAAAACTCGCTCCTAACGTCACTCATTTTCAAAACACGTACTTACGCAATAAAGCACAACATTATAAACTCATTGCATAAGATGCTATTGTAGGTCATTTGAAGGAAAAAGTTGTACATAATTTACATTTGATTTGCCGCTCAAAATTTTAATCTAATTTATTTTCATCTCCAAAACTTGTCCTGTTTGTAAATATTCTTTCGTCGTTATTTTACTCTTCTCTTGAACGAACTGAAATAAAATGTACAATTTTTAAGTTTCAAACAAGTTCCGTAGAGAGCAAATAATATTTTTGTAATCGATTTCATTATTAATTTTTGTTACTAGATATACACAATTCTGCACTTCTTCTTCCGTTCTCTTTTACTGAAACACATTTTTTGTTGCACGCTGTCATCATTATTGGCGACTCTTTATGTGATTCAGGCAAGCTCAGTTTGAAGAAAACAACGATATTAATCGCTGAGATTATTTTAATTTAAAAAATCTAAATCACATATTTTATAATTTGTATTTTCAATTATGAAATAATAGTACCTGACAACCTAAAATATCGTGAAATGTGAATTTTTTAGGAAACATTTCTAGGAAACAAATCTAATTTCATTAAACATTCTTTATCAATTTACTTTGAAATTTTGTCTCATGTGAATACATATTTGATGTGCTTCTGTTTCCGAGTCAGTTTGTACAGTCAGTGAAAGTAAGTAGTATGATTAATTAAATTAGAAAACTGTATCCCACACCTACATAAAGAACATCCAATTTTGTGAATGCTAGTACTCGAACGCTATTAATTCAAGGGTGTTCGTGATGTTATTGAATAATCACAGAATTTTCCATGTTTTTACGACCCCAAAATTAAATATCTCATTAAAATGCAATATTCTGTAAATTTTTCAGAATTCGGAGCAGAGGCAAGAGATAATTGCATATTCGAAAACATACAAACCGCAGAATGACATTATTATTTAGATAATTTAAAAATTACAAATATTCAATTACGAAGATCGAACAAGAAAAATTAACTGATGATATCTTTGAAAAAATTCAGACGCTGATTCATTAAGCGAGAAGAACATTTAGGAGAGATATGAATATCTTGATAAATTTACACGTTTTTAAAAAATAAGAAAATAACACCTAATTATATGATGACTATCTTTCACTACACCATTAATAATATTTATAAGTTGATGATTACATTTTAATTAATTCTAAAGTGCTAATGAAATCGGAGAAAGTGTCATTCCTAGAAAGATCAGTGAAACAACTCTTGCGGTTTATTCCAACTTGTATTTCTCGTTACAATTCGGGTTTTATTACTCGCAATTAACCCATCATTTGAAATTACTCGTCTATAATTTAACTCAGCTTGGAGTGAACTTCTAACAGACGTAGAGTTCACTATTCCTTCAGCTTTGGATCCTTCCTAAGTTCTTGAAGGGAAACAGTTCATAATATCACGATAAACGCTGCAGTTCTTCCTCCTTTCAGAAAACATTCCTTCCTCCCTTTCGCCCATTTTTCGCGGCGCGACTGTCACTGCGCGGCAACGTGCTGGCTGGGCACCTGGCGCGGGAATCGCTGGAAGCCCCGACCCCCCCGCCCCTCCTGCTCGACCGCCCTGCACCCCTCTCATACCTAGCCCCCTCGTCCGCCCATCGGTCGGCTTATCGTCGCGCCGCATAACTGCCGCCTGCCGCCTGTCAGGTGTACCGCGTGTTTAACTCGTTTGACCACTCGGCGACCACAAAAAATTGAATATTAATCTTCATTAAAATGCAGTAACGCGTGTTGTGTACAGAGCGACACGTACGAACTGCGAATTATATTTCATTTCTGCGCGTGCGCGGTAAATAACTCGGCAGGGGGCGCGGTGAGCTGCGGGAGTTGGTTGTAGCCGCAGAGATGGAATCGGTGTCTTTTCTGCTACTTAACTGTATTCGTAAAACTAAATACTAGCCTAACTATTAAAAGCAAGAAAGATATTTATTTTATAATAATAGTAGTGCTGTTACATATAGTACTAAAAGGCTATGTCTCTAAACACTATATAGTTAATTTCGAAAACCGTTCCTCTTCTACTTGATCTGGTTTTCCGTCCAGTTTCCCTTGATCCATGGAGTAAATACTGATATGTTTGCTTACTTTGCATTAAATACTCTTAAAACACTTACGTTTTACTATAAATTAAGTACAAATGCCTTAAATACGCTACAAATGTTTTCCCTCAGTAACCTCTACTTAGTAGTTTTTTGACATTAAATAAATTATTGTACTTCAAAGAAGCGTGAAATTCCTTAAAACACTGCCTGTTGTAAACAATATTGTCATTTTCACAATTATCATTCATCGACGATTTACTAATTAGTGGAAGGCTAGGGCAAACCACAATATTATCTACATTAGGGGTGGCCAACTTCAAGCGTATTTGTCAAACGTGACGCATTGGACGTTTACAAGTGATTTCCTGCTCTTAATTTTTCTTTCAAAATAAAAAACATAAATCCAATTAAATCCATCTTCATATTCTCAACTTCAAGAGTTCTCTTAGTTAAATTCATTCCATCACTCATCACACTCATTGCATGGAATAATCCATACTTTTTACCGAATGAGATACTCGTCAGCTCCGGGTCCACCGCAGCGCCATCTCACACAAGAGATCATTTCTCACCATTGTACCTAGTAAATTGGTACTCTAATATACGTGTGTCATTTGAATTGCCGTACTTCAATTCATTTAGTTAGGTGATTGGGTCATCCCTTTTACTCCCCTGCAAAGCAGATCAAGTCCCATTTTACAACTTAAGTATGAACTGAAAGCGGTAGAAAAGGTGTTTGAGTTGTATGGAAAATAAAAACAAATTGACGCATAATACGAAGGAGATTGGCTACCCATTCCCTAAGTCATCAGCCATCAATTCATAATTGACTGAGAAAACAAGTCCCAATTTCCTAATTCTTCATCACCAACATTCCGACACGGATATGTAACTAAAAGAGCAGGGAGATGTGGGAACATTTCTACGGGAACCATGATTGTATGCTATCACCCCAGAAAACGCACAGTATTAATAAATATTTTAAAAAATTTCAAAAAAAGTTTTAAAAAAATATTTAATAACGCAAACAAATAACATATTTTAAAAATATAATAGTTTAAAGTTACTCTTTGAGTACCTATAAAATCTATTTCTATTTAAAAAAACAGAAAGGTGTCTAAATGTTTTATTTTCGAACTGTTTATAAATTAAAAATACAAACTGATGGTATATTATAAATCAAATACATGTAGTTCTTATATAAGTTCTTTTATAAATCAAGCAATTCTTCAGCCCTGAGGTGGCTCAAGGGTGGCTGGTGCGATCCCGGATTTGATTCCCGGTCGGGTAAAAATAGAGCAGCTTTCCTTTAAAATAATATCAGTTTCTGTATCTGTGACACGAAAAATCGTTCAGGAAGGCAAATTATGCTAGTTACGGTGAAGGTCATGTTCGCCACACGTCTCTCTTACCCCCAAGCGTGGAAATTGCATTAGGCCGGGGCACGAGGGACACCGTTAACTAGTCGGCAAAGTCGGACAATCGACGTACTTTGCCAAATACTTACTTACAGATAATTAGTTTCAAAAATAAATAAGATAACATTGTTTACTTATTTTTCCGATATCCGCCTTCGATGTATTGTCCGTCTTCGTCTGATGGACGCGTGCATACCCACAATCAGCAAAAACGGTCGGTACTACATCGCACCCGCCGGTTGTTGGCATTCAAAGTGAATAATTAAGGGAGTCGCGATGGACAAACCTGACGTGTGGGATCACAGTTTTGCTAGCTAACCGAAAACCAATTCTGGCACCAATTCGTGTTGCATGCAAGATTCACGCATTAATTTACCATGCAAAAATGGCAAATATGTGGTTCTTGCGGGAGTCAATCTGACGGGAAGAACTAAGCAGATGAAAATTATACTCGGGTATCGCTGCTCGTGCTTTTGTCTGGATGATGAATACCTGTATAAAAAATAGGGAGGAAACAATAATTCAAAGCAATCAATACCACAAAAGGGCATTTTTGTAAGTATAATAGAGTTAATTTTTATGAAAAGTAATGATAAAGTTACATTGTTGGAATACAAACTGTTACATTATGCATGTTTTCTCTACTCATTTTAGAAATCCTGCTGCTCTTAAACACAGAAACATGTGAGCGCAAGTTCCCTTCAGTGAGTCAAGTCCGCCTAATCCTTACTGGATTCTTCTCACAATTTACCCAATTTCCGTAATTTGTGGTTGTATCATATTACTTACCTGCATTTCCCTTTCCTTCTTTACTTTATTCTTTCTTCATTTATTTCTGCCATTCCGTATTTACTTATTTCCATTATTTGTGTCTTTCCCGTTGCCTTTCTTCATTACGTTTAACAAATATTCCATTCTTTAAGTTCCTTTTCCTTCATTTAATTTTTCCATGTTCTCTGTTTTTCATCCGTATTCAGGAAGTACTAGGCGGCTCATTCTCTTCTCGTCCTCACCACCGTCCTCGCGCCCTTGACGGCGGGACGCAGCCAGGGTTGACACGGCAGCGACGAGCCCCGATAACTCAGTGCGACCGCCATTTGTCTCGCTGGCGGAGGGTCAACATTGTTGCGCGCCCGGACAATTGCACAGCGGCCCGCGTCTCTTTTGTCTGCAACGAAAAAAAAAAAAACAAGCGCTCATTAAGGCCCGCGACGGTGACGGCGGCGGGGGCGGCGGCGGCTGCGGACACGGCGGAATGCGTGTGCACCGTGCCGCGAGACAGCGCGCCCCGCGGCGCCGGCGCATACTAACGAGGGCCCCGCGGCCTCGGCGGCGGCGGCGGCAGTCTGCTCTTGCTGCATCTGCAGGCGGATTCGGAATTTTCCTCATACAATTAGTAGGTGAAATAACTTTATTTTACCGGATCAATGAACAAATGCTTAACAACGGATAAAATTCGAGAAAAAATATCAAAATATCATAATTCTATTGATGAAGTAGCGTGGAGAAAATGATGCTTCTACTGACGTATCTGAATTAATTCATCCTCACTCTTATCACTTCTCCGAACTATTTATTATGCTGTTTGGTATAGAGATGGACGAGGAAGTTAGCTCAAAGAATCTCTTGCTACTCTGGCCGCTCGATACGGCAAAAGAACATGTGACACATACAAACAAAACACAATTAGAAGAATCGCTTCGATTCCCGCAATGGTCTAAGAACGCTCAGATGTTTTGCTCTGGAATTTAAACAGGAGTGTGGTCTTATCGACCCTCATCTCTCTCCACCACAGTCATTGCTTTCTTGCCAAAGGGTGCTGTACATAGATTGTTTCTTTAATAAACACGTGTCTTTTCAAATGACGTTTAGCTGCGTCTTTGAATTATCCCATTTACTTTTTCACGCCAACCAAATCCAACCCCAATTTTCCCACCTAACGACGAACGTAAGAAGATAGAAAAGGTGCTGCAATTATACCTGAAGCACTGCAGACAACTGCGGCCCCGCGTGATCTCATAGATTGTCTAGAAGTAGAAGAGGTGTGACATTTTTTAACTTGTCTTCTAAAGCGCTGTACAGTTGAGCCAGGCCAGCGACAAATTTCTTGACAGATACTAAATAGTTGAGTATCTTCGAAGATAGTATCGCTACGCGAAATGTATTCGTCCAACATCAATTGTTAGCAGTGCCTGCTCATTAAGGCCCGCATATATCCGAGGTCAGAGATCGCCAAACCGCCAATTGCAAGCTTGCTGCGGAGAGATTTTCGGTGGATCGCTGGGTGGTTGGCTAACCTGGAGTTGCACCAGTAAACTAAGATAATGACATGAAAATATCGGCTTGCATACATTCGCGCAACTGTCACACTTGCGGTTGATCGTGAGAGATTGAGGTTATGTCCATTATGCTTTGCGTGAGTACGTTAGACAGCCGCAATTGCGGCTTGTCTAATGAAACTTCTGATCCATTATTTGGGTAGCAAACAGTGAGATTTAAAACCGGTGCGGTTGCTGAGAAACTTAATACTTTTGGTCATTTCTAGTTTAGGAAGTGAACGTTCAGTGACTGCAGTTGGAGGTAAGAGACATTTTCATGAATAATTCCATTTTCACCCATGTTTTCTATAAATAATATTGTAAGGAATTAATCAAATCACGATGAAAAGTATGTGATAATATTAAAAAAGTATCTGATTGATAAATTAAAAGCCGTACGTAAACGGTAGACAAGATCAAAGTGCCCGTATTATTCACTTTTATCACGCTTTCTATTGGATTGGCTAGAGAGTAAATTTTAATCCAAGTATGAGAATCAAGTAAATAACATATCTTTAGCTGGAAGTTTTTGAGTGCACTTTTCTCGAATTCTAGCAATATAAATAAATTGTTTTCATGAGAACTTTCTCTAGTTGGGGGAATGACAAAACATAGTACTACAGCACAAGAAAGCCAATGTTCTTAATGCAGGACATTTCTACATGTTACTCACTACCCATACCCCTCAATTTAGTTTCGTATGCCCAAATGTCAAAATAATTGAATTACTGAAACTCTGAATTTCCGAAAATTTCAAAAGTTCAACATTTGTTTGGCATTTTCCAACTATAACATTGAAGATGTAAATATTTTCCTTAGAGTAATCTGATCTTCAAAGACATTCTATCTTTAAATAGAATCATGATCTGAATCAATTTTTTGAAAAAAAGTAGTTTTTGCTTACAGTAAAGGTAATCTCTATTTTTCCCCGCAAATAACAGCTCCAATTTTTTTCTTCCATTTCTTTCCTGGATTAGTGCAAAGGATGGTTAAAATGTGTCAGGTCTCTTTTTCAAAGAACTCTCTCAATTTTCGAAAATAATAAGGTAGAAGTAATGTCAGATACAAGTTAGAAATAATTTGTAACATCACCAGTTCAACTATTCATAAATATTCTTGACTTTTCGATTTGGAATTGACCACTGCTTTTCCATTAAATTCAGACATAATTATGCTAAAATCTTATATTCGTGATGTTAACTCTTGCTCATAACCGTAAAAATGTTAGCCATTTCACTGGCATGTTCAATATTCTTGTCAACCACTGCATTAAGTAAGCGCAGTGACGAAGTCAGATAATTTTGGATTCGGGACAATGCTGAAACGCTGCCCTGCCCCCCTCCCCCGCAAAAATCTGAAAGTTGTATCAAAAACAATGCGAGTTATTATTTTACTTTTTTACTAGTTACTACTTTTTTATTAGTTACAATACGAGCTTTTAGTTAGTGTTTAATAAAATTACTTGTTATCAGATACATGAAATAATAAATATGAATTTCAGTTGAACCTATTAATGTTAGCGTCATTTGATTCATTTCAAAGAGTCCTACCTTAAAAGTAATGATTATAATTTTTTTATATGATGAAAAGAAAATAATTGAAAATTTTATGAAATATCAGACCACTATACCGCGACTTGTAAAATTACGGTGACGATTTTACGTTTCTCGAGTTCTAATTTATTTTTCAATTTTTTAATAATTCCCCCATCTGTCCCATCATTGGGCCGCACTGACTAAGCATAACGTCGCGCGCAGACATCGTCGCAGGGCCCTTCTTGGAGTTCGTAACTTTTATCGCCAAATCATGCTGCTAAATTATATTGTTAGTGCGCTTAAAGGTACTAAACCGTCGTTGTGCGTGCGATGATTTTTCCATAAGAAGCAGTAAATCCATTGATCTTAGCTGTACAAGTATATACCCGATGACCTCTCCTGGTTTAACCTCAGACACTTAGGAGCTAAGTACGGTTTTAGGAAAATATTGGCACGACTCGGCACAGCACGGCACAGCACGGCACGGCACGGCACGGCACGGCATGGCACAGCACGGCAAGGGCGGCGACGGCCTCCGGCGCAGCGGGCGCGCATCAGCTAGGGCGCGATGGGCGATGGGCAGTGGGCGATAGGGCGCAGGTGGGCGCGCGCCAGCACCTGTCCGAGCGGCCCGGCCCAGCCCGGCCCGGTCTCCTCTCGCCTCGTCTACTCGCGGTTTCAAGGAGACCCGGGACGCTCGGCGCGTCCGTGCCTGCAGAAAAGTTTCAGACATTGACATGGCACGGGAATGACGCACATCGTGAAAGGTTATGTGAAACTCAATTTGCTCTTTACTTGTGACCCTCTCTCGGTTCTTCAGGGCGAGCTTTCATTTAGTACCTCACTACACTTGGCCGTTACTATCGTACTACCCACTCTTTAATTCCGTCACTGTTTTAACTCTTTTCGTTTTTCGCTTTCTCTCTCTTACACACACACACACACACACACACACACAGGCGCGCGTTTTTGTATATCTATCTCGTCTTTATTTTTATCACTCCCTCTGCCTTCTCACTTTTACATATTGTGTATCTTCTGTTTTCGGTTTTTCTTTTTAAAATAGTCTGCCTCTTCAGTCTAAAAGCTTTTGAGGGTTGAGAAATAAGAAGTATTAACTGGAAATTTACCCGACTTTGAGAACTGAATATTTCACAATTCAGATTTTTACCGAACTAGTGATGATTCCGAAGTGATGCCCAGTACCGTAATAGTTAATGTCCCCGAATGAGTTCTACCTTAACATACACTGACATGTTCTATAAATCGGATATAGAACAATATAATATATCTAACACGTAATCAACTTAAAAGTGAGTTGATAAAATTCAATTCATAGGATATTGCAGGAAATATATATTTGGTTTTCTTATGCAGTAATTCTAATATTTTACGTACAAATCTATTAACTATTGTTCAAATTATTACATATCGAATGTTTCCTTTTTTTTAGATAAATAATTCGAAGCGAGTCCGTTTATAGATCATTCCAAAAAAGGTAATAGATAAATTACATATGTAATTTTTAATAACTCATTGAAACACATAGTAATTCCTGTTTACAGGCGTTGGTTATCATTGAAATAAGCATCCCTTGAGTAAGAAACATTAAAGTAAATAAAAATTCATCAACTATTCCAAGCAATTTTCTGAGTAGGACAAATAAGTAGCAAAATACGAACCTAGATCATGCACAACAACGTCCGCATCGGTCCTTTGCTCGTTTTTCATTTTACAACGTAGCACGTGCGAAGAAGAGATAATAATAACTGTCAGCTGCAAGCACTAATTTGCAGGTAGGTAACTTTACTTCCTGTGGCACGTCAGAGACATATTATTCGCGGGCGAAGTTTTTGTGGTTTTCGATTATTGAAAAATTTTGACGCAAAAAGTTTGATGAGTTGTGAACGATACGTAATGAGACCCATTTAGATGAGACAAAGATTGTACGCTTTCCTAATATATTAGTCAACAGGCCTCCGGCTATTAGAATTTGCTTGAATTATCTTCCTAAATGCAATATTCAAAAAACGTATTACAATATACACTTAGAGTTTACAATATTAAAACAGGATCTTAGAGAATGCTGATTAATTAAACATGTATGTCTATCCGCACTAAGTTTTTCGAGTGATCGTATAAATAATAAAGTAATGGAAACTGTAGAGGAAATGTCGTATTTTATTGAATAGGAGGGTATAGTTAATTTTTTCAATTGACTGTCGCTACTTCTTAGGCCTCTACACTGCGCTTAACCAAAATTTAATTGAAATGAAAAAAAATATAAATGTTGAGATTTTATATAAAAACAGCAGTGAATACTTTGGTATACTGAATGATTGAATTGAAGCATGGGAAGTTATAAGAAATGGCTGATATGTCCGCATTTATTTTATCAATTTTTCCGCAAAATCAGTATATTTTACCATTTATATATATATATATATTATAATATATATATATATATATATATATATATAACACACATATACATATTGTTTAAAAAAATTTGGAATGTTGAATGGCAATGAAATACATTTTGCTTGTATTTATAATTCATAGTTAGCATTATTCTCATTATTACGAGTAGACGCATATAATACTTTACAAGACGATCTCAACAAATATGTTCAAAGTGCAGAAAAATTGAGAATAAAACAAAATTTAAACCAATGTCAAGCCAAAATGTTTACACTTCGAAACTCTTATTCCTTCCCTTTAAAAATGTTTTAATGCACCAATTCCATAGCTAACAAAACGAAACTATAAAATATGTAGGAATTGAATAAGACACCACTTTGACATGGAATAAACACATCGAAAACTGTTAATAAAATTAATATCAAAGTTTTAAAAATCAATCGCTTCTTTCTTCTTACATTTTCATTACATTATAATTGTTCACTAATTTTCTACAAAGCAATAATTTGACCCACATTCATATATGATTGTCATATATGATGTAATACTGCTAAAACTTACATTAATAAATTTAAAATTGTACAATATAAATTTATCTGTAAAATACTACAAGCTCCATGGTTCATACCAAATAATCAATTACACAACGAACTAAATTTAGATATTGCAGACGTGATAAAATTACAAAATTACAAATTTATAAAATTACAAAACGATTTTTTTTCAAAGTACTTCAATATTTCCCACATAAAACTACTTTTAATCTAGGCCAATCACACAAATTTCCATGTAGAATTAAATCTCGATTCCCCCCAAGACCGATTCGGATCTTCATAGATTTTTGTTCCTTTTCGTCACACTTACAATCGGTACACTACTTCCTCTCATTTCCACTTTTTCACAATATTGAATATAAATACATTCTGTCAATAACTAATTAAATTATAACTTAAAATGCTTGTTTTGCGCTAACAATTAGGTATAATTAATGCGCGAGTGCCTAGTGTAACACGTAAATTAAATGTAATTTTTAAAGCTCCTAAAAAAAGCGAGTACAGTGGAACAGGCAGAAAAAAATGAGATTTCATTAAGTATAAGATTGGAAAATAAACTGATGAAGTGCTATAAAGGATGTTTCAAGGAAATAATACATCATAAATAGAAAGGTTAACTTCTAATTGTATGCACAATAATATAAAATAAAATATGTATTATATGCATGGGTGTACAAGAGTAATATGACATTGACATTACGATTTATACAGTTCTTTGGTAATATTTGATATTAAAATAAAATTTAAAAATTTAATTGTTCTAATGTTAAAATATATAACGATTGCAGATGCTGAAGATGAGTCGAAGACCACGACTCGAAATGTTGTGAAATATTTATAATATTATATTTTAAAATGTTATGTGAACGTTTAATGATTTAATAAATTTTAATAGTATATAAAAAATGGGTGTTTAAAAAAGAAATGGACAAACATATAAGATTCAATAAAGTTAGAAAATAAGTTTAAGAAAGGGGTAGTTGTGAGTACAAATGATAACAAAATATTCCAGTGAAGTTAAGAATTTTTGAGCTTAAATTGAAGAACCTGCAGATCCAAGAACCTAAAGATATTGCTATTGTTTTCACTTCGTGAATATCCAGTCGAATACACTTCACTAGTGGACGGACACAAACATTGTTTAAAATAAACTCGAGTTTTGAAAGAAGACATCTGAACATGAGATATACTTCGGAATCATTTTAAAAGAAGTTTATGATAATATAAATTGGACATTCATGAATTCGACAGTCGACAAAACAACCGCCCACCATTATAATCATATATCTACCGCATAATAATCATAAACATAAATATAACCACAAAATACTAAAACTCATAACTAATCTGCGTTTGTACGAATACCCGCGTAATCTGGTCTCTTCCCCCCTCTCTCTCTCCAACACACACATACATACTTGTTTTGTTTGGTATTAGATGTGCTAGTACAGTACGAGTTATTTCTGGTGGTAAAGCGCTCGCCAGCATGTTTCTCACAATATTAGCAATAAATAATTTCTTTATCATTTTGGCCTAAGAAGCATAGATTTTTGAAGAAAGTTTGCTATTGAAAATTTTCAATTTCTTAGTAGCTTATACATCACCGAAACTTATGTACGCCGCTTATCACCGCAACTTTATGTACCGCAATAAATGAAATGCTGTTGTAAACTCGGGAATTCATTAGCGTCATTTCTGAATAGGGAGTGCACTGTAGTTCTGACGGCCGGCTGGGGCGCCAAGGACCTGAAGGTCTATCATAGGATGCGATCACAGGGTCTCACACAATACAGGGCAGACGTAATTTTGCACCCCAATTCTGTCGATTCACAAATTTGCATTTTTCTTCGTTTCCGGGAGTATCCGAAATCATTAGATTATTCCTTCGGCAATACTTTAAATTATCCCCAAAGCGTCGACTCACTCTAAGTACAACCTTCTGGTCGCTATAAAAGAAGAGAAATCGTTAAGAAACTACTGTGCATAAACGAAGCGTTTTTCAGTAAAATGACATGTGTTCATCTAACTGAAGGGAATGTGTTGATGTATTTTTTACCACCTGCAACGTTTTACCATTACGTGTATATTATATACACGGACCTCCCTAAAGCTTTGAGATGAATTTTCGGGGGTGAATAAAAAAATCAGTTGCGAATAGAGACTCGATTTTCGTCTTAAATGCGCAGTCATCTGCAGGGGGAACCGCTTTGCGATGTGAACGTGGTTTCAAATCTGTTTCCGCTTTATTAGATTCTAAAAGCAAATCACTGACTATCCACCATAATAAAATGTAATGATTAATTATTCCCCACAGCTCAGGAAATCTAAGTATCACTTCCGTCATAATTGGTCACCAACATCTCGGGATATGGTTCAAAGAAAGGACAACACTCGTTAGCAGCAAACGACATCGTAGTCCCTGGACGAGCGGTGTGGTCGGGGGCGAACGTGGCGGCGGGAGGGGGGTGTGAGGGCGGTTGTGACGCGCAGACTGGGCGTGAGATCGCGTGAGGCGACGCGACGCGCCGAACCGGTCGCCGGTGCTGGCAGCGGCGCACTATAGGACGAAGAGGTGAAAGATCGGACAAAAAATTTCACAGCCTTCACACAGACGCACCCAAGGAGAAGCTTCATCTCCCCCACCGCACCCAAAGACGGGACAGGATTCACAAATTTAGTTTCTCTTCACTTCTGAAGTAACGGAAGTCATTGAGTATCGTATTGGAAGGCATAATAAATAACTATAAATCAACGAATGAACGTACATTTTAAATTCAGCATAATTGAAAAATTCTTCATAAGAAATCATGAAGTGGATGGAGACTATACTTACAGACCCCTTCCTTAGAAGCATTCTGATATGCAACTGTTTCTTCAATAAATGTATCTTTGTTTCTCATATATTAAAGAGAAAATCGAAACAGTTCAACAGCAGCTTTTCTCGTCTGTCGCCTTTAAATCAGGATTAATATACCCAATAAATGCCCATTTTTATACTGAAATCTGTAATGTGTTCACATAACATTTTACTCGATAATTTATTTAGAATTAATAAGCCCCGACAGACAGGTTGAATTGAAACGCCAGCGGTGGTCATTTGCATCACGGTCTTCTGTTCCGATGCTTAATGTCAATTGGTACCCACGTGCTGGAGGGCGAACGCTAGGGCGCGGAGAGATAAATGATGCCACGAAACTATTGCTCATTTAGGTCAGAATGAACTGAGGATATATGGCGAGGTTGTGGCGTTGTTCTCACCATGGACAGCATTCTAATACACGCCAGATAGAATGAAGATAAATCGTATCGTGTATTCCAATTAAATTTAAATGCGTGTTTAGTTCGATTAAGACAAATGATCATGCTGACTATAACAAACCAAACTTTTATGCTCTATTAGGCATTCTAGATAAGAACTTACACCTATTTTGAGCACCCAAATGAGTAGTGTGAACAGCACAATGGATTTATTATTGTGAAATACATAGACCTACCTTAAGATTTTTGAGAACATAATTCTCGCTGATTATTTTGATTGCATGAAAACTTACATATACATAGTTATGCTTACTTTATTTCTATAGAGGTCAAAGATCCTATCCGAAGGAGAGAAGTAAACACAATCCTTCAATTCAAACCGACTCCCAATTTGCTTTCAGCTCATAACATTAACTATATAACCTCTACGATCCACATGAGGGGTCAGAGTGTCCCGATATATAAGATGTTCATCTGCATGCCATTCTAGCGGACAGTGCACCCGTAACAGATATCTGGTCACTGAATCTCGTTATAGACTTAGGCACCTCGCAGAACCCACTTGCCACTGGGCTTCTCGAAAACTGAATTATTCCTTAACTGCCGCTTATCCACGATTAAATTACAACAGCAGGAGAAACAAGTGGATGTCGAAACCTGCGAGAAATATTACTTATGATCCTAGCGCCCACCGATAAAATTCCCACCACCTTTCCACTGACTGCAGACAAGTCAGATGACACGCACACCATCGGATGTAACTTACGAAAGTCTATAAAGTGGGTGACCAACAACTTCTGGGGCTCCGTAAAGTCTGAGAGATGTCTTTAACCAAGGTTTAAAAAGATTATATATAACCTTCATATAACACGACCTAAAAAATATTTTTTCTTACTCCGGAAGTTATAATTTACTCTGTTGTTGGTAAACTGCTCTAATATTACAAGCTATCTCGCGACTATAAAAATGAACATACATTGTTTGCGAGATGCAGATGCGCGGTGATGTTGGAGAATCACTTTAATGTGAATTCTTCCATTTTCTTTTATTCGAGACATCGTACTACACTCCCACATCGTTTACCCACAATCCGTACCGAACATTTACCACAATCGTACCGACAACGTAAGTTAAATACCACTCACCGAAAGTGGCCAAAATTAGATTATTTATTTCCAACCTACGTCTCAAAACACTTTATCCCCACAACTTCCCAGCAACCCAATTCACTGCTCATACAAGCATGACCATCTGCGACTGTCCTTTTAATCGAGCCCAGTACCAAGCATAAAAAGCGATATCTTTAATTAATGTGAACTGTGAAAATACGTAATCGAGACGGAACACTTGACTGCGCATTAGGTGTTCGTATTTGAAGTGACCGCTTTGAACTTCCCCTGAAGGATCTGACAACTGTCAATCCGTCGAACAGGGGAACCGCCGGCCACTTACGTCCCAGCGAAGCGTGCGTCGCGCCGTAGCGGTTCCGCCTTCGGCGCCGCAGGTCGACAGCAGCCGGCCGCGTCGCTAGAACGGCGCCCGCGCCGAGCCACTCTCTCCGCACTCTGCCGCACCCGCCCGCCGCGCACCGGTGGTTTCATACAGCGGCAAATACGAGCAAAACATTTTCCTTCTCTTTCTCTTTTTCAATCTTTCCTTCTTCTTCCTCTATTCTTCGTCTTCTTTTGAACTTTCTGTCTTATCTCTTCTCTGTCATTTTCCTCCCTTCATCTTCTCTTCACTTCTTTGGTTCCTTTTGTCTTTCTTTCTTTTCTTTTTTCTTCCTCTTTTCCTTTCTTCTCTTTCCTTCTATTCTTCTTTCTGTCTTAGTCTTTTGTCTTTTTCTTTTCTTTTCATTTCCTTTCATCTCTTCTTCTTCTTTCTTCCTCTTCTTTTCTTCTCTTTCTTCTTTTTCTTTTTCTGTTTTTCTCTTCTCTCTACCTTCTATTTTCTTTCTTCTTTTTTTCATTTTCTTTCTTTCTTTCTTTCTTTTCTTCTTCTTTCTTCCTTCCTTCTTCGAAACGGCTGAGTGAGTGAGTAGTGGTTCCGGGCTCTTCAACATTGTCACTAGTCAGTCTAAGTGTTGTGCTTGCTATATTTCCCGGGTGTGGCCGTGTTTCTCACTCCTGGAGATTTCGTTCCTCAAGGAATCTTCGCCCCAGCGGGACAAGCTCAAGCCGAAGCAAGGCAAACATTATCTTTGGGGTGGCAGAATAGTGATGTAAAGTGTGCTGGGTTGGAGAAAATAAGCATTTGCTTAGGAAAGTCTTCCATCTGTTGGGAGCTCCGCGCATCAAATGAAAAATGTCATATATATAAAAGTTTTCGAAAAAAATTCCTTAAAATGATTAATCTGTAAGATATAATAAAAGGCAAAACGCTCATTAAAAGGAACTTTAGGAAAAGTTATAATTTTCGTTATACATTTTTTTTGTTTTCTATGAGAAAGTATGTTGTTACTATAATTGAGAGATTTTTAGAAAATCTGGCAGATTTTTTTCTGGGCGAACCCTAAAAGATTTTTGTTTGTGCGTTGCATACGTAAATCAGACCGTAGCTGGCCACGTTAGCTTTCCGTAGGGGCCAACGAAATAACAGTAGAGAATTTCTATTTTACTTCTTCATATTTATTGATCCAACAAGCAATGTTGTTTCTGGACAACTCAAAATAATTACACAAGAATAAAATCGCATCAGTGTGTTAAATTGGTATGTCCAAGAAATAATTAAAGTAAATGAACAATTAAAATGACTAAATACTGACAATCCTTAATTAATGAATAAATAATTGAAACTCAGGCCTTGGTGTGCTATTTGTAAAAAATTATTAACAAATCAATCCTCAATAGTCATGTGTTGTGCACTCATCTGATTTACATTTTCACTATCATACGATTGGTAGTAGTTTTATTTATTGTAGTCAGTTTTTATTAGTTTATAGCTGACAATATCGGTATTTTTAATCAATGAATCAATTCT
>BOPP01000082.1:724490-746499 GCA_017312745.1 Gryllus bimaculatus
CGCCGCCTATCAGCGCCTCTAACTACCGCCTCTGCACACCCTCTGCCCAAACCTCTGCAACAGCCTCTGCCTACAGCCTCTGCACGGCCGCTGTCACAGCTGTAACCCCCCTCCGCCACGCCTCTGCACCTGCTCTGCCACCGCTTCTGGCCACGGGCTCTGCCTACTGCCACCTCCTCTGCCACGGCCCTGCCACGGCCTTCTGCCAAAGCGCTCTCAAGCCTTGCACGGGCCTTCTATAGCATCTGTCATTCTCTCTCCCTTTGGGCGGCGGCGGAGGCAGTGACGGACGCGATGAGTCGGTGGAGAAGGCGATGGAGGTGAGGTATCACTGTTAGAGGTGGGTAGTGACAATGGCGGGCGGTGCAGGCGGTGCGGCGGCGGAAAACGCTGGGTAGAGGCGGCAGGCGTTGACAGCGGGCGGCAACGGGCGGCCGCGAAAGCCCAAAAAATCGCACAAAGCCACCCGATAATGGGAAGCTGAATAAATATCGCCCTGATTGATACGCTACACGCCGCGAAAGCGGTGCCGAGGACAGCGGCGCTGGGCAGTGGGTCCGAAGGGGCGAAGAGCGCGCCGCAGGCGGACAGCAACAGCTGCAGTAGGCTCCCAAGCTTCCGAGTTTCTGGGATTTGGCCGTCTAAAAATAAAGATAGAATGTCCATTTGTACAACTTTTCTATCGGGCGTAGTATTTGAGTATTGTTTAACCAATTAGTGGGATCGATTGTCTTGATGAAATATAATCTGCATCAGTTTGTTGCATCGAAATGTCATCTTATGTTATACTCATGCGTCGAATCGAAGTTACATAAATACGAGAGAGTAATTTTAAGAAAATTAATATCTTTGCTCAAAAACTTGCTTTAAAGTCACTTCGAATGAATAGTATTTTCTCAAGACTTTCGGGTAAATGGTAATTATTTCCTTTGAAATTAATCCTCTTCATTTGGGGAGGGGGTGGAGTATTTAAACCACGTTTCTGTATAAGATTATTTACAGAATAATAGCGAGTGAGGGTTTTCAATGCTTTTAACTATGTGAGTTATTAAATTTCAAGCTATATTAATATCAAGTTATAGGGGCCTAAATTATCAGTTTTTTTACACGGCTGTTATAATGGAATTGATATCCTATGAACATAGATTAGGTTTGATTTCTCTTCCAAGCATATATCTTGGAATATTAACCATCTTCCTAGAAAGTTATGATACGAGAAGAGTAAATATTCATTATAGAAAGAGAAAAATGTATTACTTGATATTCGACAGAAATCTCCATAAACAAAAATACAGGAAAGTACCTGACAAAAAGGAAATAATAATATCCATTCATCATAAATTTAATGCCAGTTTCTATACGAACAGTATCACTACACTCGTTACGTACAATAGTGCTTTTGCTCCTACGTCAGGCCACTAATTCGAATGCGACTGTAATAAGAAGTGGTTATAAGAAATATGAGTATACACATTTCAGCGTAACTCAGAAATAAGATTAAACAGTTTTTAATTATAGAAATGAAACCAAATACGAGATTCAAAAATATATCTAATTGGATTTATTGACTTCATTTAATTTTTGTAGGTCAAATGGACCCTTCCAATTTGTTTCACATAGACAATATTTAACTTTTAATTCAAGTGTAACAGAAGAAAACTAAAAGTTACACTACTCAGAACGATATAGTTAATACAAGGGAAAAACACATTACAATGTTCAACTTTTTGAAATAATGATACGCACAACTTTTACAGGACAGTAATGAAGCTGAGTGCTTCGCATTTAGTAGCAAATCCCTTACTAATCTAGATTATAATTACTAACGCTCGTTTCCTGATCAATGAGGGATGTGTTTCCTGAACCCGAAATGATCAGATAATCTAAGTAACCTGTTTAAAAGACGACGTTTCTATAAGTATTTGTCTAATCAGAGGCTGGACTTTCTCATATAGATACATTTGGGAGGCGGTGAACACCCTTGGAGTGTATGGCCTCGCGCACTGTGCGTGGCCCCGGCAACAAACGAGAGCGCCGCCGCCGCCGCTGGGCGCAGCCGGTCCTCTTCTAGACACGTGTCGACAGTCCACACGCCGCGACCAGCGCCGGCGGCGATGAGCTCCGCCCGGCACCGCCCTCCCCCCCCCGGCGCCTTCTACTAGGGTTCGAGCCCGACAGTGGCGGATTTTCCAAACTAGCGACATAGATATGCCGAATTCTGCCGCTCTCTGGAGGAGAATTCTAGCGAGTGGCTGCTGAACTGGTAGTTTTTCGTGGTTTCTCCAATACCAGGCGAATGCCGAAAGTACTCTATCAAGATCCACGGACAGCGCGCGATCTTTCCTTCCTCTCTCTTGTTCTATTCTCTCCCCTTATTTACACTTACACTGAAATGCACTACTCTGCCATGAATGTCAGGAGTTCATGTGGTGAAGACATAAGGGGAGAGAGCATGCAACGCATGAAAGATGAACACCGGGTTGATTACTAAAAGTAGTTTATTTTGTGTCGTTGTGATGATTACAAAGTTCTAATCCTACAGCGCTTCACAGCCCATCAGTCAGTCGGTCGTTGCCATGAGGAGGGAGGTGGGCAGGGGACTGTGAACGCAGATGTGTTGGCTGTGGTCGTTGGCGGTTATGTACAGTAGCGAGCCTTGGTCAACCCGAGGGCAATCGTAGAGTGAGTCGCTGGCGATCATTACCTCACTCAAGAAGAGCGCAAAAGGAGCAACAATTTTTGTGGCCGGCCGCGGCCGCCGCGCCAGGCCATCCCTGCGTTAGCGGGGGTGGCGTTGTCCTAGTTCGGTGGCACGCACCGGCGTGCGAGTGGGGGTGAGCGGCCAGCCTGAGCGTGTGGAAACGATACCACATGGCCCGGGCCGGGCGGAGGACGAGCAGGCGAGGAGCGCAAGGCGGCCTTGCTTTACCACATCCAGTTGAGGACTTACAGTTTGTCCCGCCCGGGGTGACGATCTGTTGGGGGAGATACTTGGAAGGGAAAACGTCTGCGAGTCCACATGTAGGTCGGCGCCGAATTTCTCCATCCAATGCGGAGGAATACCGCTACAGCCTGGCAATAAAACATTACCAGGACGAACGGGAATAACGATAGCAGTTGACGTGCGTTGACGTTGACTTCCACTCCGTCCGCTCGCTCGCCTAAATCGTTGTCATAACATATTTGCAGGCAATAATAAAGACCACTTTAAAAATCAAGAAATTTGAGAATGGTTTAATATTTATCAATTTATTTATCACGCAGAAAACTACTAGAGCAGAAATGTCGCTAATATTAACTTTACGATTATGGACATACTATCACCATTAGTATTCCTACACTTACTATAAAATGTATGACGTTGACCGGGTAGAAATCAGAGATGAATCCTTTCAAAATGTGGATCCGTGCGCGGATCTGTGATGGTAATTTTGACCCTTACTCTTCGACTGTCATCTAGGATCACTGAATCATACTTAAAAGCGTATTCTACTGATATTAAAAGGATGGATGTCAGTTGATGGATCGTGTTTCCTTTGAAACATTGTGTTAAATACACATTCAACAGTTTTTGAACCCGCAAAACACAAATTATCAATGGAATTTGAATTGATTCTCATGAAGAAGGCATACAGTTTTAAGACCATGCTTTTCGAGTACTTCATTCAGAGCTATACGTTTGAGTATTATTGGAATACAATTACAAGACTCAGCTCAAAATTGGGATTAGCTATCAGCTAATGGTACTTAACAATCACATCTGTTCCTAACACTTTCACTTCAACCTCCAACCCCCGCATCCCACTTTCATTACCTATCTCCTCCTGCATCATCCACCTTCACCACCTCCACCTCCATCACCAACACCCCCCTCTATCTACTTCTGCCATCTCCACAAGCAGCGCCTCCATCGTCCTCTTCCATGAGCCACTTCCACCGGCAGCGCCGCGTCGCCGACACCTCGAAGACCGCACCTCCGCCGCCTCCGCCGCGGCGACCGCCAGGCCCGCAGATCTGCTCTCGGCGGCCGCCGCCGCCGCCGCCCGCGTAAGAAAGCGACGAGCGCGGCGTCGGCTGTACGGGGACGGATGGCTCGGCGGCGCGCCTCTCGCGACAGCTACACGCCGCGCCAGCGCGGCTGCCTTTTGTTCGCGCGCCTCGTGCTGGCCCTTTTGGGCCGCGCATTCCCGCCGCCGCCGCCAGCCACGACGACGACGACGACGGCCTCTGGCCAAGGCGACGCGAAGCAGCAACCGGCCCCAATTACAACTTGCGGCCCGTAACGAGGCGAACCGACGAGGGCGGCGGCGCGGCGGCGGTGGGGTGTGTGGGTGGTGACATTAGTGGCGGTGGCAATGGCCGGTCGTGGTGGCGTGCGTGGTTGGCGGTGGCGTTGGTGGCGGCGGGTGGCGGCTTGGTGGCAGGTGGCGTTGGTGGCGGTGGCGTTGTGGCGTGGGCGGTTGGTGGCGGTGGCGTTGTGCGGTGGCGTTTGGTGGCGTGCGTTGGTGGCCAGGTGGCGTTGTGGCGGTGGCGTTGGTGGCGGTGGCGTTGGTGCGTGCGTAGTGGCGTGCGTGTGGCGGTGGTCGTTGGTGGCGGTGTGGCGTGGTGGCGGTGCGTTGGGGCGGTGGCGTTTGGTGCGGTTGGCGTTGGTGGCGGGCGTTGGGCGGTGGCGTTGGTGCGGTGGCGGGTGGGGTGGCGTGGGCGGTGGCCGGCTGGGGCGGTGGGGTGGCAGGTGGCAGGTGGCGTTTGGCGGTGGCGGTGCGGTGGGGTGGCGGTGGCGGTGGTGGTGGCGGTGGCGGTGGCGGTGGCGGTGGCGGTGGCGGTGGCTGTGACGGCGATGGTGGCAGGGCCGCGCGCGCGAAGTGACGGCTTGACTGGCGCGCCAGCAGCGCAGCCTGCTTCGTCCAACTCCACGGATGGCGCGCTCTTCTCAGCTCGTCTCGACGCTCAGATTTGCCTTTGCGTGCCCACTTCGTTTCTCTACACACCGCCGTTTGATACGCCTCATAAATGCTGTTAGGATGATGTTCAATGGGGCTCATTTAGAAAGAAAGCTCTGAAAATCTCCATATTATTTCAACATATAATCAATTTCTTTTAGACAATCTGAAATTTCTGGATTTTCATATATGTTGTTCATACAAATTATATCGCAATAGATTTGACTAACAGTGGCTATCTATTTCTTCCTTCTGTTTCATGAGGAAGGTGCTGCAACTGTATCTGTTTTACGTCGCCCGTGATACTCGGTGCCAAGTTTTCCATTCGGTAGGCGCGCTAGCTTTAGTTTTCGTCTTCATCATTTTGCTTCGAATTTACTCTTTCTCCCAAGGTGCGGTGTTATTGTATATCTTCTCTCTTCCTTGTTCACTTACTCGAACATTTTCTTGTTCATACTGTTTATTTTTTCTCATTTTCAGTCTAATATTCATTCCCATTGACTTTCTTGTACGCTTTTAGGTTCTATACTTTACCTGACAAAATTAGTTTCCAAACACTGCATTCATATGTTCAAATAATATAATTCTGAAGAACCTGTTACAAGTATTTTACTTCAGCTTCTGGGTCAATGACCCTCATCTCGATCAGGTTTTCGCCCAGTTGCCATGATCCTCAAGCAAATGCTGCCCCTTGCTTTGCTTCTGAACAAAAATGTTACTTCAAATTAACTTCTCACCATAGCACATCACACACAGTTTTTAACTGTTTTTGACGTAAATAAATAAATAAATAAATAAATAAATAAATAAATAAATAAATAAATAAATAAATGTTTATCATTTCTTCACTTTTCATGTTAAATCATTTGACCGTTTCGCTCCTCGTCATTTTATATCTACCAGTTGTAATCAGTCCAGTTGTAAATCCAGTTGTCCAATTGACATCATTTTCCTTATCATCCTTCATTTTCTCTTCGCTCATTTTTCATAGTTTCCACCAAAAACGTAGTTTTACTACTTCAGGGATCTAAATATCAAACTGCAGACATCTTAAATATCGAATTACTCTCATGCTTTGTTCTCTCCCTCTCTCCTTCTCTTCATATCTCTCTCTCCTTCTCTTCATATCTCTCTCTCCTTCTCTTCATATCTCTCGGGCGTTTCTTTTCTCTTCCTTTTCATTCCTTTCCTTATTTTTCCTCTTTACCGGTTCTCTCATTCTTTTCGTCTCTTCCTACGCTTTCAACGTCTATCGGCAGCTGGCCGTCCAGCTCTGAAGGTGATCAAACGACCTACGCCATGCCCGTGCATCCTATCCGTTCTTTCGCTTGCCGCCCGCTGCCTTCCACCACTGCAAGCAGCCCGCCGCCCGCCGCACGCCGCACGCCCCCGTGCCTCCGCGCCGAAGAGGCGTCGCGCAGGGTCGTCGATTGGCCTTCAGCGCGACGAGTTATATATTCACTGAAGCTCAACTGATAAAATCGCGCGCCCTCTAATTAAGACGCGCTCAGGTGAAATGGGGTCTATTTATTAATGGTGAGCTATTTGTCGGTTAAGCGCTCAATCTTCGACGCTTCCAAACGTCAGAGAGGCTACAAGATTTATGGATTCCAAACACGTTTTTTCCATCTATGGCAGAAAGAGATTATAGGACGGAATTGGCGCGCTAAAGAAATGCATCCAATATCGTGTTTTATAAATACTGAACTTAGTACAAGCTGTTTTTTAATGATCCTATGATGTTTTGCTCAACATTGCAGTTCAACGATATGTTTCTTTTCCATTGGGTTTCTTTTTTAAGAATTGCACTGATGATTATTCTTGTACCACAAATTAAGATTTTTTACATGTCACGTTTACTGGATCTCAAACGTTCTGACAAAGATATTGATGCAAATTTTGAACACGTGAAACATTATAAATGTGTGACGTTATCACGATATTCTCAATCGTATTCCCAATTTTCAATATTTGCTTTACGTTTAGTCTGCAGATGCTTATACGTCGCAGTGTTATATTAATTCAGTTTGTATTGAAAACAATTCTCCTATGCAAAAAAAATGGAAGTTAACTTACGAAAGCAAATAAAGCTAGTCTCTACACGCCTAGGAAAACAAACAAACGAAGACACTATTAAACTAATAGAAGGATTACCAATACTATTCAACGCTGATAATTAAAGGAAAATCAAGAGTGAACGGAAGTGTGGTGTAAGTGCTAGGTGCTAGAAGGTCGCATTACCTGGTGCGTGGACCACAGACACGGCTGTTGGAAGCGGTGGGACGCAAGTGGTTAAAGTGCTGCGCGTGCCAGCGCCGGCGAAGGCCGCTGCTCAAGCGCTGCGTTTCCTCGCGAGCGCGGCCTGCACAACAGGCGCTGACATAGGGGGCGGAGGAAACGGGCACACGGGCTGGAGTGGTGGGATCGGAGGCAGTGTCATTCAGGTGGCCCAAATGTTCGGAACAACGACCGGGAGAGAGGCGGTGGCCAAACGGTGTCACTGCAGTGCCAGGGAGGTCCTAGGTCAGAGTCCCGACAGTGGCAGGATTTTCGGCACTAGCTTGTCAGCTAGGTCGAATTCAGTCGCTGTCTCGAGGAGAATTCTAGCGGACGGCTGCTTTCATTGGTTCCGTGGATTCTCTGATCAACAACAGGCGAATGCCGGAGCAGTACCCTAACAAACGGGTCACGGACCGCGCGCGATCTTTCGTTCCTCTTCCTTGTCTTATCCTCACCCCTTACGCACACACACTAGCATGCACTACAAGCAAGCACTAGCAAGCACACAAGACGGATAAGGAGCTTAGAGCTTGTGCCATCTGGGGCGGTACCCCGTTGGTGGGAGATACCTGGTTGGAAAAACCCCGCTAGCCGACGATTGGTCGGTGACGGATCTCGCCTTACAGCGGGGTAAGATTTCCGCCACCTCCCGAGGGAAGAACATGCACTACACGTACGGGACTAATGACTTCAGTAGTTGGTGCGCCCGGAATCAATCAATGAAAACAGCGGCAGTGCCAGTTGTGGTATTGGAGGGGAAGGAGAGATGGAGGGATAGAGGGTGCTGATGGTGACAGTGGTTATGGTAATAGTAGCGTTAGTGATGAGGGCGACGTTGGTGAAAGTGGTGGAGCTGTTGGTTTATTGGTGGAAGTGGTAGAGGTAAGGGTGATGGAGGCAGGTACCCAGGGGTGAAGGTGGAGGTCGCGAAGAGGAACGTGACGGGAGATTTTGACTAGATTGCGCAAAGCTCGGCAGTGGTGGTGGCAGGGATGGCATTGTAGTCGTCGTCGTCGTCGTCGTTGTTGTTAGTGGTGGTGGTGGTGGTGATAGCGGTAATAGTAATGAAGGCAGGGACCCAGGAGATGAAAGTAGTAAAGACGAAGGTGGAGATGGTGTTGGATATGAACGCGAAAATTCAAGTGTATCATGTGGATATGAAGACAGACCCGGAGACTGATAGAGCTGCAGGCGGTGACTCAAAAGACGTGGGAGGCGGATGCAATATTTCTCGTGATAAAGGGAATTGAAAGAGACGCGATGACAGTGAATAAAGAAGCTGCTAGTGGTAGTAATAGTGGCGGCAGTGGCGGTGTCGGTGAAGATGGCGAAGGAGGTAACGGTGTCGAAAGCGGTTGGATATTAAAGGCAAAGCTAGTGTGTCTTGACAAGTGTGCAAATGTAAGGTGATCAAGCTGTAATATTGCGACTTTCAAAAAATATATCTTTGAAATAAAAGTGTGTAAATAAAAAAGTCCAAATTCACTTATGTAATCCGTGCCTGTACCTATTCTTAAAATACACTAGTGTGTATAATTAATTTGTTTTTACTCAATATGTATTATATCGATTGGAAATGAATTTTAAATGACTAAAATGAAATTTGTGTAATATTTAAAAACATTTAAACCTAGATGTATCAAATATTTCAAATCGTCTTACGTTCATACCATGGATATACTCTTTCACAATGAAGTTCATTGTTAAAAATTATTCTGCTACGAGATGTCTAAACCGTGATTGGTTCTGAACCAATCATTAACCAATTATTGTAATGACTTAAAGAAATTAATGTACTCGTTTATCCATGTTCGAAATGACCCTAAAAAGACGTTTAGGTATTTGTACTTTTAAGTAGTATATAGTACGTGTACGTGTAAGGTAAAGTACTATATGTACGAGCAGGCCAGAAAGTACTAGTGTGTAGTGAGTAGTGAAAAGTAATAGAGTGTGAATGTACAGTAAATGAAATTATGAATCGGGAAGTTAGTAAATTAGTCATCAGGTTGGATTAAACTTCATCGAACAACGATTTGCGGTTGGACTTTTCCACGACGCCTCAATGACGATGACGTTTCGACGTTATGTCAGTTATGGTAAACGAAAATGCAAAAGAAAATATTGTGAAAATCGTTAGTTCCCAGTGACGAAATGTCGTTATAGATGGCAAAGATATACATCTCATTTATCCAGCAGTGATAACAGATGTTGGTAGCAGTGGAAGAGGAATAATATCGGGTGAGATGGTCAAAGTGGTATTAGCGGAGGCAGCACATTCGTCGCAGATACCTCAGGTAGACAGCCATCAAAGAATTGGTGGAAGTCGTGGAGAGTCGTTGTAATAATATTCATAGTTGTATTGGTGGCGCTACTATTATAATTAGAAAACATCGGCAATGGAAGCTGTGAAGGTGATGCACCGATGGAGAGCCATTGGCAGCAGTAGTGTAGGCAATGGCAATGAAAGCGTTAATTGGAGTGGTAGGGGTAGTCAGGAAATATTGCTTCGCGGGATAACGGACGGGCCGCTACCTTTTGACTATAGACCGGAGGTTATTATGTTCAATAACATTAGCTCACATGCTGAAGTGCACTATACCTCACACTTCCTAGTGCGCCGTTGGCGTTTCATAGTTTAGATTTTCGCGCAACTATGAGGCTCATTCTACTTTGGCGGAAGCAACAGCTGCGTCGCTATCACTACCCCCAATCACTCCCACTACCACCACACGCCGTATCCACCGCCACTGGTGCCAATTACAACTGCACTGGCGCCGCCAATACCACTTCTACCGTTGATACTCCGCGCCGATAGCAGCGGCGGCGGCGGCGGAGGAAGAGGGAGAGGGAGAGGGAGCGGTTGCGACGGCAGCGGCCGCGAGGGCAGGTGCGAACTATAAACGCGCCCGCCGCGCCGCCGCAGAGACGGACGGCGCCTGCGCACTTGTCGCGCTGACTGACAGGTGAATGGCGCGGCGCGCGCGGGCCTGTTTTGCGGCGCGCGGTCGCGGCCGGGGAATGCGCGAGGCGGTCGCCGCCACCGCAGCCCCCATCGCCTTCGCCATCGCCATCTCCATCGCCAGCCTCATTGCCGCCGCCTCGCGCTTGCAACACTGTGTGAAGTTGGGCTGATCTTAAATGAGGGTATATCCGATGTCTTCACGACGTTCCGCGCAGTTAAATAACAAGGAACAACGATGTAAAATATGTTGTGAAAAGTCGTTTTGAGGCAGATAACTCAAATTCTGAAATGTATAAATGAAGATGAAACGGACCGACAGTAAATGAAGAAAAATAATACAGATAGAAATAAGCATAAACACAGTAAGCATGAATGCCGGCACATTTTGTGTTTTGATTTGATTGTAAACATATAAATAAATTCTTACTTTGAAATATAACGAAAAACATTGCAAAATTAGCCAGAAAAAATGACGATAAAAGCTCGATAAAATTTACCCCGGTATTTTCTTGATGAAAATCCAGAACAGAGTCATAAATCATGGTATTAGCAAAAAATTATTATGTAAGGTAAAGGAACAATTTTATGAGCTCCAAGTAGAATTACTGAGATTGTGCCGCACAAAATGAATAACTCTAAAATGTTAAAAGTTACAACCATATAAGGAAACTCCAACACCCCCCCCCAAAAAAGAAAACCGGCAGATATTGCTCAAGGCATCAACTCATGTCACTGCAGTCCCTCTAACTGGGAGGTCCTAGGTTCGAGTCTCGGCTGGGGCAGGACTTGTGACACTAGCTTTTCAGCTAGGTCGAATTCAGTCGCTGTTTGGAGAAAAACTCTAGAGGTCGGCTGCTCTGATACGTAGCTTACCATGGTTTCTCCGATCAATACCAGGGGAATGCCGGAGCGGTACCCGAGCTACGGACCGCGCGCGATCTTTCCTTCCTCTTCCTTGTCCTATCCTCACCCCTTATACACACTGACACTAACATGCACTGTACTACCACACATGCCGGGAGACCGCTCGGTACTTAGAGCTTGTCCCGGCTGCGTCCTGGTTGGGGGAAACGCCCGCTAGCTGACGGGTAGTCGGCGAGGGATCTTGTCATACAGCGGGGGAAGACCACCGCCACATCCTGAGCAAAAACATGCACTACACATATGGTACTAATGACCTTATGAATTGGCGTGCCGGGTATCACTAACAATCAAATCCCCAAAAATATTGTTTCACATATTTGTTATTCTGCAAAACTAATTAACCGAGGAAGGTATTCGAATTCTGGAACAATGCATTCGCTATTCTTTGTGAATAAAAAGTTAATCATGTTTCTAAAAAAGCAATTGAAATGTAGGTTTACCTGTCTGTATATGTATGTTGAAGTGGTATATTATCTTGCTAACTCCCTTTTCTTGAAAACGAAATGCATCACTTATAATTATAATCACTGAAAAGTTTTTGTAAAGCGTCGCATGTGTCAGACGATTGCTGAATAATGAGTTTGTTTATACACACTCACTATTATGTGCATTTCCAAAGAGTCAATATTCGAACTAAAAAAATCGCCGTGCTCACTGCGACAACTGTAACCTCCAATGCAAAGATATCCTTATATTTTATTGTGATTGGCCTTAAAAATAACCTAATGAACAAATCGTCCATTCTATTATTTTTAATATATTTATAAAATTTATTGTTGTCACTACAAAACTAGAACAAGTTACAACACATCTAGAGCTCACTAACCTTTATTTGAAGAGGAAAAAAAATTACAAAATTTACATGAGTAGAAATTTTAATTTTCGTCTAACCTCAATGTTTTAAATATAGTTCATAAGAGAAGCGTCCCTAGAGTTCCGTGAATGCTGGGCAACGCGCAGACAAAGAGGTCCAGCCGCCGCCGCGGGGGCGGGCGGAGCAGCCGAAGAAACGACGCGGCGCCTCCGCTCCTCCGCCGCGCCGCGCCGCCCCGGGCCAAGAGGAATGGGCCGGGCAATTGCCGGGGAAGGACACAATATTGGGAAATGGCAAGCGGTCGCCGAGCCGGCGGGCGGCGCGGCCGAGGGGGCGCGATAAGGGCGAGATAACAGGCGGCCGGTCGCCCCGAGATGGACAAACGACAATCGCCAGCGGAAGAGACGACGCGACGCGACGCGCCGGCCGGACAGTCGGGGGGAGCGCCTTGGCACCCGCTGGGAGGGGCCGGAGAGGATCCGGGGCCTCCCGCGAGCTTTGGTCCCCCTCCGCTATCTATGGATCGGCTTTATTTCTCCCCGCGATCGGTAATGCCAGATTACCAAGTTAATTCGTCACACTTGTTTCCGTAATGTGCTCTCTGGCAGTCTATTGACCGCAGTGCTGTTTCACCCTGTTGTTTCTACGCAAGTCCGTTACTGCCTTGACGGCAACAAAGAAAAATCTCTCCAAAATATAAGATATTGGACGTTATTATTATTAACTGATATCTAGCTAAATTGTTGGAAGAATAATTTTTTGCCCGCGGATAATCTTCTTCACTGCTGAGTGTCACGTGCAGTATTTTTTCAAAGTCCACAGCTAGCTTCCGACACTGTAAAAATATTATGTTTAAGGCTTATGGAAAAATATCAATAGTTTAGTTTACAATTGTTTCGATCAAATATTTACAAATGATTGAGTTAAAAATTACTTTTCATGTTTAAATTTGTGTTTAAAAATTCTAAAACTTCTTTTATATTTTTGGCTAAAAAGTGTTAGCACAAATTAAAAAGAACATGTGTTAGTTTATGAGGTAATAGTACCCGAATTGCGTATTTCATTGGCATATATCTAATTGGCGTATTCAACCGTTGGCGCACCGTTGGAAATAAATATATTTCTGAAGAAGGAAGTGATGTATTTTGATTTTAAGATCTTATTAGCTTATTGTGATGTGTCCGTGTTCTTCTGTTACTAATGAAAACATAAACACCGTTTAACTTTACTTCTAGGCTGTCCGGGTGACGCCGGGTGACGCCGCGGACAGCCTAGAAGTATTGAACTCGAGCCGCGGAAGCCTACGTGTACACCGTTTTACTTTCTATAACAAATTATTTTCTAAATTGTTAATTAAATTCTTTAAAATTTCTCTCAGTACGTCGCATCACAAACCTATATTTCGTGTTTAGGTGCGTGACTAATGGATTGTTAATCCCCATGAGTAGCTCTCACATGCCACATTTGCCAAAGACCGACAGATCTGCGAGTATGTATTTTCTGGCCCATATTTTGAAGCAAAATTACGCAAAACCTACTACAATTTTCAAAAAATTGTACATGACCTTATCTCAAAATCTATCTATCTTAAAGGAATAGATTTAATTAAGGGGGAAATCTCTATCTGTATAACTGTAGCTGAAGGCAGACGGAAACAAAATTAGAATTTTTACAATTTTGGAAAAAAAACAGTTTTTAACGAAAATGCACGATTCTGTTATACGTTCTTCACACTGCCCAACAACAAAATTTAATAAAAAAAACGATGGAGCCATTTTTTTAAAAATTTTTGAAACTGTCCCAGGGTTTTCATGTGACACCCCACAATTAAAATATTTATTTCAAGGGGGCGCAACATCAGCCAGTTCGATTGGGGATTATCGATGTTGGAGATAATTGACTGAACGGTTGAGTCGCTAGCATAGGCAGTTTTGCCGTCAATCTATTTTCCGGTATCAAGGAACCACAAAACATGAATTTTGGCCTCACTGTTTTCTTTTCTAAATTTAGCAACTGGATTTCCTCACTTTTTCGTTTACAGGGCCCTGGAGTAAGAGTTCTCTGGCGAATATTCGCCGTTTTTTCGCGCAGCGTTACATAACTTTCTCTCTACTGCGTAAGTGGTAGCGATAAAGTAAAAGGAAGACGAAAGGTGTGGAGGAGTATTGTTTCCTGGCGCGTCCCACTACTTAGGTCCGTGGGTATAAGCCATGTCCCCGGGAGGTGGCAGTGTTCTTTCTGTGCTGGAACATGAGATTCGGCACCGACATACTCATCAGGTATCTCCCCCTGCGAGCTACCACTCGAGCAAGGACAAGCTTTAAACTTCTGAATGGTATCCCGATAGGTTGGCTAGTGTCTGTGTGTAAGGGGAGAGGAAGGGACAACGTTGAGGAAGGAAAGATGTCGTGGCTTATGGGAGTGTACTGCTCCGGGTTTCACCTAGTAATGAAAATAAAAGCTACGGAAATCTACTGATCAAACAAGAAATTCCCATTCAGACAGTTGCTGGATTCAACCCAACTACGTAGCTTGTGTCAAAACAACAACAAAAAAACACGCCATTCTCGAGACTGGAAGCCTTGGATCTACTGGTTGAAGATGTTGCGGAGGCGAACGTGTTTTCACTGAACGATCACTGTCTTTCTACTGAACCATCACTGTCCGTAAAGCCGGAGCGCTGCTGATAGGTCTTAGCTCCTACGAAATGTGCCAAAGTACGAGTACATCACTACCTTTTATATGTTGCAGGAAAGTAGACGAGTTTCTATGGAAGAACCCCAAAATATCAGCAGCTGTGAAAAGAATGGTACAAAGAGAGAGAAGGTGGTGCGACTTGGCGCGGAGTGCCGCAGCACGGTGAGCAAGCGACAGCGTCGCCCGCAGCGAGCTCTCTGCACTCTTAACATAGTAATATCAGTGCGCGTTAAGGCGCGTTTCCACTACTTAACATTTTGGTATCAACATGTGAAACAGAAACATAACAATGTTAACATGTTGAATGTTACACCACTAATATTGCGGCCGCACTTGTTAACATGTCGGCAGGTTTTGTTTTGATTCAAATGATCTTAGCATCTGAGTTATATGAGTTCTTTATTATGTTTATATTTTCGGTAGTTATCAGCTACATTACGACCGCATTGCTGCTGCATTCTATTCGGCTGCACTCCTGTAGCATCTGGAGATAATCACCACTTTAGTCTGTAGCTAAGTCAAAAGTTTCTGGTAGAAATTCGGTTATTTTAAGCATCGGTTATTTTCTTTCCGTTGATTGTAAGAACTGATGAGACAAACTTTCTTGGAAGGCAAATCTGGACTCTCTTCCCTTTTCACAAATAGAATGAGTACTTGATAAGGGTGTATATACTCACGTATCACGAGGTAACGAAAATATTCCTTATCATACGTAAATTTACTTGGAAAGTGTTGCGCTCGGCTCACAATAAGGACTACCAAGACGAGCATGAGACTTGACTGTCTTCTCAAAATGAATCTCCGGATTTTGAATGTTCTCAGTGTGTATTACTGTTGTGATGAAGCATTTAGGCGTTTCCTAGCTGATCGTACTAGTCCTTCTGTGTGAGGATCAAAAACTAACCCTGGACATCTTTCTTTTTTCCACACATTAGAATTATTAGTTAGTAAAGAAGTACATACTTTCAACTGAAGAAGTTTCATTTTTACACTGATCTATAGCGTGAAGAATAACAAAGAAATTATATACTTCAACTTTTTTTTCGATAAAAGTAGACTTATTTCCCTTTTAAAACCACCGATTTAAATTTGGGCGCACCGTTGTAGCCTCCAGACGGTTTATTATTACTTTCATTGGCAATTTCATTTAACTTAAATGTAGAATATCGAAAATCGTAATTAGAAGTTCAGCTCATGAATTGCACACTCATGATTATATGCGTATTTGTAGTAACTACTTAGAAAATGCTACCACCGCAAATATTCTATGTATTTCTAAGTAACAAAATAAATATTATATCTACTTGGCCTGACGTTTAACAGACGACACCTGAACTAACGATTCACTTAATATGTTTTCCATCCTTGTCTGAAAAATCCAGCGTGTTTGAAATGTTAAGACTAACATTTTAAGAGTTCACATATAAAGTTGTGGAGTCGCGACAAACATACATTTAACTTGTGCATATTTAACATGTTGGTGTTAAGTATTAAGTGGTGATGACGCGTGTTTATAACCCGTTTAAAAAGTAGAGTGAATTAACAGCGATCAGCTATGACAGCGATCAGCGATCAGTGAATTGACAGCGATCAGCGATCGGCTATCCAATCGGGGACTTCATTACAACTTCATTTCTGATATTGAAGCTCCCGATTGGATAACCCCGTCTCAGCTGATCAAAAGCCCAACATTTCAATCGTGGTTTCAACAATAACCGAGTGGGGCGGCGAGGGCAGCGAGGGCTGCGTTTTTCCGTGGGAGACCGCCAGAGCGCGGCGCGCGCGTGCGTGGGCTCCGTGCGTGCGCGTCCGCCGCGTCAGGAACCTGTTCGCGCACCGGAAGCACGTGACAGTGCGTGCGACGACGCCGCCGCCCGCGGCTTGCCGGAGGTCGCCGTCGCCGCCGCGACCCATCTGTCAGGGCAACTGGTGCGGCCTCGACCTCCTCCAAAGCAAGGCCGCGCCTCTAGCAAATGACGTCACCGTTTTAGTGCTGGAGAATCGTAGCCTAATAGACTAGGCGGTTTTCCACACGAGAAAAAAACTACCAAAGTATCGGCGTTATGAAGAGGAAAATCTTTGTAAAATTGAAGTTACAAACTAGATTCTCAATCGATGATCAATAAAAGAAAGGAGAAACTGAATTCCATCCAATATGTAACTACTTTATCTGGATGTTTGAATCAAATTATGAATAATAAATGTCACAAATAGACTTTTTTCTCTGACGTTCCGAGAAACATTGGAATTTCAAAAAAAAGAGTCAATTCTTTAAGTAAAAATAAAATCGTAAATTTTTACATGAGTTTATCACTATTAGGAATATTCAGAGAAATGTTCATATGAATCACGTCATTAATTTTTTTTTGCCAGTCCTCAAATTCTCACAGCATACCAGGCTAGAGGAATTCACTACGTTTTCTTGACCGATAATTCTCACTTTATGACAAACAAACACGAACAAATTGAATAGTTACCATTGAGTGTGAAACAAATTATTGAGTGAGTGGAGAAAACTGCTTTTGAGAATATGAGATCGCATATTGAAAACTGTTGTAGAATTAAAAAAAGGTAAACTTTCAAAATTATGACATTGTTTTAACTTGTTCAGAAATAGAATTTCATGATTCTATGATTTATCATTGTAACTTTTAAATTTAAAAAATATATATTTTGAGTACTAATATTCCCACTAACGCAGAGAAAGAAATTCTGGCCATTTATTTGCATTTTCTACTATTTTTGAATGAGTATTCGAATAATTCAATGTAGTGTGCCAAGTAAATATGAAAAAACATACACTTTTACATGTCATTTTTCTGATTGTGTTAAATATTATTTGTCAGAAACTTCATTATCTGCACATTTTGAAATCACTTGTGAACTCACCACGCATTTTCAGGAATAAGGAATTAACTTAAAAAAGTTATTTTCAAAAGCGTTACTCCTTGCTTGTGAACGTTCGACAATTGTAATACTATATTTTAATGTGAGCTAACAGCTGTTGGATTGCAGTCCCTTTGTTGTAACACTGCGTTGTGTACTCTGATCTTTAGGGACTTTTTCATGGTACGCAGAGGTATACATACCTATGCCACCAAACAAAACCAAAAACCGCAAACCTCAAGAAAAAGCAATCTGAGTAATAACAGAATTAAACGACCAGACTCAAGAAATGTGATCCTATCCAACTTCTTAATTTTTAAATCATAGATGAAATTAAATTTGTAGACAACTTTAAGCTGCCAAAGCATTCAAAAATATTGAACTTGTGTTTAAAACTACTCAACACTCTCTCCGGGTTCTTTCATAATGTCAAACAATTCACTGCAAAAGCCCTTTGCTAAAACGTATCCCAAGGCTTCCCTGTCGCCTCTCGCTTCAGTTTATTGTCCTTTCCCGCTTCCGCACGAGCTCGTTTTCCCCCCGTCGCTTTGAATTTAATGCCGCTTCACACCTGTCCTTAAAATGTCACGCCGGCCCCGACATGTCTATTACATTAAGTGCGTGCCCCGTGCGGGTGCTGTTTTGTGTCGTCTCCCTATTAAGTCGACGAATTAGCAAGGAATTTAGCTCCCTAGTAATGGTTGTTACATGCTGGAAATAAGAGTGGTCAAATGTTCATGAAGCAATCAAGAAACGTAGAAGGGAAGTCATCATCAAGTATTAAGGTAGTGAAAAAGGAAGTATAGAAAGAGAGCAGGAAATGGAGCTTCTTGTTACATTGCGACAGTTATGCAGGTAATATAAATACGAATAAAATGAATGTTGCATTGTTTTATAGCAAACAATGACTTTGGATGAACATCTGAAATCCATCCTACCTGTACCGCCATTTTATAATTGTTTTCACCTTAGTATTTCAGTTTTAGCAACAAAACATAATGGCATCGTAATATTGGCAAAATATTTAGAGTTGACGTGCGTCGCACAAACTCTACATTTCTTAAAAATATTCTAATAACATTTGGCAATATTTCTATGTATAAACTCGTCTGTTCATGCTCGTTATGACGGCTGAAAGAAATCTACACGGCCCATTAAAAAAATTGAAGAGGTGTTGATATGTCTTGATTAATATTTATGAATGATTGTCTGTATTACGTTTCTTGATAACATTTTCCAAATCAAATTTTATACAATTAATTTTTCTAATTTTCATTACATTTCATGTCTTAAATTAAAAAATATAGGATAATGTTTTCTACCTTTTCATAAGCCGCTTGCATACCTTCGTTTTAGTAAAAATCGCATCTCAATAATTGTTACGGTTTAGGAGATATTTGAAGGAAACATCGTAGGTGAACCACTCCGTTTACTGTAATCAACGTCTTTCATGTGATAGGAAATGTTTCATCATTTTCACTATTTTTAAGTGTATTCGTCAACTGAATTTTATTTTGCTTAGGATTGCAAGAAAATGTAAATCATGTAAAGACAAATACACTTTGAAAATAACGCGTCTACGCTGTTCTATACGAGTGAGTGGAATATCAACACCCGTGAAATTCCTCCTCATAATATTCGCTTCGAACCTGCAAATATTACTGAAAATATAGGACATTATTGAGTAATTACGTAAATAATACTAATATTTTTACTTTGCATTAAGGATATTGAAATTGATGGTTATCATTTGTGACCAGTTTCGACGTAAGACGCCTTGAAGCAACAAAGAAAAAAAACGTGCCAAACTTGAGTGTTCATGGTAATTGAGCACGCATTTTCGCACGAGCGTATGTGTGGTAATTATTTACCTAATTGGCAATACGAAAGTGTAAAAACACGATAGCTTCCAGCTGGCGAATGTATGCTCTTTGGTAGGATCAATACATAAAGTCGGAGTAGCAGAGGGCAGAGAGGCAAGAGCGTTGGTAGGCGCTCCCCCATTCACGAGTCATTTATCTTGACAAGTTGGTGACTGCCTGTTTCATTCGTGGAGGCCACCCCGTGCCTAATGGACTGAATCATTTCCCCCTAGCACTGCCGACTTTGTTGAAGCATCCATATTCTTCTGCGAAGTTATGGTAAGTCATCAGAATTTCCACAATACAAATTATGTTTACGCGTTAGAAAACTTGCTCATCAGGATTGTTCCAATTGACGAGGTCGGTTCGGTCGATTTTCCTCTCGTGACCTACATGAAACAAGAACATGAACTACATGGTGCTACTGGACATGGTTTCTCAAGTTATCAAATTCAGTGTTCAACGAAAATGAGATCGATCACATTTTTAAGCATTCTTTGCTCTGCCCGAGAAAAACACTTAAAGAAAAAATTGAGTATAAAAATTATATAAATTATCTTAACTTTAAGCAGAAAATTGTGCGAAAACTACTAGATAAAGAAAGTATATGACCTTTTATGTTCTATTTATTTAGAATTTTTTCAGGATAAAATTCCTATCATACGGTACTTTTGCGCTGTTAATTTTTTTACAATTTTCGAAAATTGCCTATATTTCAAGCAATATTACGTGCAAACAGTTGCTATATTTGAAAGTTTGAGTTCAACGAAAATTTTTCCTGCGTCTAGGAACAAGATTTACCCAGTTTCAACACCAGGGTCCCACAATACGAGTCATGTGGGAAAACTGCCGATTTCTGCTGCAACAATACGATTCCTTTTCTTTACTATTTAAATTCACGTTAAGGCGAGAAAGTAAACATGAGATAGGGGAACTTGTTTTTAGGCATAGCAAGTTCTTAGATTCTGTCGTTAGTATAGCACATGTTATATCCCGGAAGGTGGAGTTGATCCTCTAGGTATCTCCCAGCCGGGTTACCGCCCCAACAATTTCGGTGACTTTCAACTACTGCCCGAACATGTGTAGTAGTGAAGTGTACGTGTATATGTGTGTGTGAGTGCGTGTGTGTAAGACGAAAGGAGGAGACAATGAAAAGTAAGGAAAAATTCACGCGGTTCATTGCCCGTTAGTCTGCAAAGTAGGAGGGACCACTGATAACTACCAATCAAAACAGACGCGCAATTTTTTCAGGGGGTTGAATTAGAGGTAGCTAAGCAGCTAGAGTCGAAAATCCCCCTCCGTCTGGTCTCGAACCTGAAGACCTCCGGGTGAACGTCGCTGCCGAGGTGAAGGCATGGCTACCAAGACGTTTCAGCCGAGACAAAGCACTGCGTGGAGGGTGGAGCGAGACGGGCAGAGCTTGCGCGAGGCTTTGGGAGATCTCGCCTCGCGAGGCGAGCGGCGGAGCGGCGAGCGGCTCTCCTGTAGAGTCGCAAACGAATGTTGAAAAGCACTAGCCCCTTTTGTTGCCTTTGCCTGGCCTGAGTTTTCAAAACAGCTACAGTAGAGGTCGATCAGCCTGTACTCGCTTCACCTCGCAATATCCGGACTGCCAGTCTCTAAACGTCTGACTTCGGTGCCTTAAATACGAAATTGCTCCGTATTTGTTACTTATTCTTGTTATTCGACATCATCTGAGAAGTCATATCTGCAGTGTTATTAAAAAAAGGGAAGTAGTTAATGTATTTTTAATGTTAAGGAGTTTACATAATTCTTTTGACAAAAAGTGAAAAAAAATTAGAAGTATAAAGTTAAGTAAAGACTATTTACTGCGAGCTTCATGGCTGACTTTTGATATACCTCAACATTTAATGACAAAGAGGTAATATTTTTTTTTGAATTCAATTTCAAATTCTAAAACGTCTGAAAATGTTGCATGAAAGTAAATAAAAAATAGTTACAAACTAAGAAGGAGAAATGTCTTTAAGAATTTTAAGATAAATGAATTACGAATTTTTTATTTCTACATCCAGTCTATTTCATAATTTGACAGAAATTAATTTGATTGTATATTATAAATATTATTAATTTCGAATATGCGCATACATTGACGGAAGACAATGGTCATGTTAAAAATCTCAATGATTTTGTTGGATATTCAGAAACTCGGAAAAACTGCAAACACTACGCAAGTTTTTATTTTGACTGAACTATGCAAATATTTGATTATATTAATAATCAGTTTATCACACCTCATTTTACAACTATATTTTCTTACTCAGCGCGTCACTGTTCACGACACAGTTGATGTCAGGCGTCGAGAATCAAAGAAGCTTTAATAGTCAGATGCACAGTATCAAAGCAATTAATTTTTGCTTCTCCAGGAATCTATTTTCCACACAGAGGTAGGAGCATTTGTGCTACTGCAGGTCCCTAATATTAATTATTACTGAGTATCCCAACAAATCCGGAGCGTCGCGCCTGATTATCTTCCTGGTCGTTGGTAATTCCGTATGTTTTGGATGTTAGGCCTGCCAATCCACAGGTTCCACTGAAAGCCGTGCAGCCACTATCTCCGCGTTCCCAGGCGCAGCCACTCACTTGCGGCACCTCGGCGCGGCGCGTTGCGGGAGGGGCGGGGCGG
>BOPP01000082.1:746669-759696 GCA_017312745.1 Gryllus bimaculatus
CACCGAACACCCGCGCGCGGGAACTGCAACGCACCAACACGAGCAATACATACAAAATACAACGTAACAGCACTTTTTTGAGAATAAGGTTTTACGCTCGCGTGAAAAAGTAGCAGAGGGCTATTATTCATGAGTGTAGAAAATCTTTCTACTCTAGAATGCCACGTATTATTTATGGAGTACTGTAAAGAAGAAAGTGATGAAGCTTCAAAATACCTAAATGTTCCATGTAGGAATGCGCTGTAAGTATGCACACCTTTCATCTTTTATGCAACAATTTTCAAGAAGAAAATACATTGACGTACATCGATATACTTTCATTGCATTAGCAGTGCAACAAAATTCGCAGGATTTTTATTTATAAAGCGTACAAATAGTTAAATTATTAAGTACATAATGAATAACATGACAAAATTGGTCCGCTTTTCTTGATCCCTACGAAGTATGTTATTCACAAGTCCGGCCACAACCTTTTTTCCAATTTTTTTCAAGAGCTGTTCTGCGACCAAGACCACGTTAGGAAGACCAGGACAAGATGGTCGAAACGTCGGCATATCAGCCAGCAACGCGACGTCACTCGGACTGTGAAGAGTACTCACAAGAAATTGTTATAATGATTTTATCCATTGCAAGAAAATAAATTCATGAAACGATGAGATAATTCACCGGGGATTTCATATATTAATTAGTTATTCGTATTATATTTTTTATTTATTTTACATTTAGCTTACATTATGTACTTTTGAAATGTTATTTTTAGACTAAGTTACCCCAATCGGAAGAGTTGGCTAGAGCACTCAGCACCTGGGTTGAAAGGGTCGCGGGCTCTAGACCCGCCGTGGGCATGGTTGTTTGTCCCTTGTCGTTCTAGTATGTGTGTTGTCGCAGAAGGCCTTGTGAGTCTTCTGACCACAGACCAAGGATCTCTCAAGTATGTCTAGTGTAAAAGGCTTAATGTGCCCACATGAGGGAAATAGTGGGTACCCGGCGTGGATAGTCGAAAAATCGGCATCCCCCCAAAACTGAAAAAATCCCCCCCCCCGATTGATGAAATAGAGCCATGTATGGAAGACGAAGGTAACTTCGTTAAATTTGTGAAGACCAAGTCGGTGATGACATTTGTAATTCTAACTCAAATTCAAAGTCATCCAGTTGAGGTACTGTACGTGCCTCTTCCACAAATCGAAAACTAAGTTTGACAACAAGCAGTTTTTAAATCCCAAAATTGCGAAAAGTATTATTTTCTCGTCAAATCTTTGGGCTCAATATTTTTCGACTTAAAACATTAATGGAAATTAAAATTTAAATTAAATAAAACTAGAAGCCTTAATCTGCAAAAATCTTGCTGTCGAATGTGTAGAAACTACGACTCCACAGAAGCAGGAATAGGCTGTCCTGATAGGACTGAATTTACTTTCAGTCTGCTGTCGCAAGCAGTGTCCACTGAGTATGATAACATCGTAAAACCAGATATGAGAAACTGCTAATTAACATAATGAAATTCTTGCATCAATCAAATCAAATTCAAAATTTAATCAAAATAAAAAAATCCTTATTTTTGTAATTTGCAGGTTTTCTGGGCCTCTAAGAAAACCATAAACACATCACACATGGCCAGAGGCTTCTTAATTTTATGATCATTTATGTGTAATTTTCGAAAGTACTTACGTAGATTAGTGACCTCCAACATTAAATGCTACTGAACAAGACCACAGGAAATGGTATTCCAAAATATAGTAAGCACTTTGCTCAAAAACAACAAATAAAACTACACTCTCGTTTAAAACTACAATAAATTTAAAATTTTAACAAAACCGTCTTGAAATGATTGCAGTAACATATTACAATGATTACGATCGCACAGTACTATAGTTCTCTACATATCAAGAACATAAACAAGTTGCTGTACGAAAACGCAACACATGAGTAGCAAGTATTCTCGGCATTATCCATGGAGCCTTGCAGTCGAATGACGTCAGATGTGTCACAAGCAGTGACGCACAGATCACAAGAATGCAGTCGGTACGCAAAGTATGGAAGTAGGATGAAAAAAACACAATAAATACGCAACATTTGCATTTTTCAGTCAGGATTGAAACCTTTAATTGCTTTCGGATTTTCTCTGAGTTTCTGAGAATGTAACAAAACCGAAGACACCTCCTGGTAGGCCAAACATTCCTTAATTTTCCATCAACTTATGAGTATTTTCGAAGCCAGTAACACAGCTTTGTAAACCATGAATCTCTCCTAATGACAACGCTCCTTATTTCTCGTCGTCCAAACACCGTTTCGCCCCAGTGTGCGCGCTGCAGCACCTCGGCCGCTCGGCGCAGGTGGAGGCGCTGCGCGGCGCGGCGCGGCGCGGCGCCCCTCGCACGGGGCCGCGCGCGTAATGGGCGCCACGCACGCGCGTGCGGCTAACTGCTCGGTGAAATATGGGCGATCTTGTCACGAGGCTCACCTCGCGCACGGCGCTCCCCCACCCGGCGCGGCGCGGCGCGGCGCGGGGGCGAGGCGGCCTCTGCGCGATGAGCCACGCCGTGTTAGTCCAAAACGTGGCTAATGTTAGGAGTAGCCGGATAATACCCACATTAGCCAGAAGGTTTGACTGAAGCTGTTTTAATGACGATGGACGGATCGTTTCGGACGTGATCCAGCTAATGTAAGCATGTGACACATAGTGCTGGCTAATGTAAGGCGATTGATTTTCACGCGTCTCGTGTGTTTGCGAGAAATATGGTATTTTGCCATGTGCGCTCCATGAACACGTTCTTTTTATTGTAAACGGTGAAGGCCGATGCCTCGTCACCAACTCAAAAATACGAAGCTGATTGATCGATTAATGTTCCCGGGCACGTCGATGGCCATTGTCATTAGTCCCGGGGGGTAGTGATGCTTAATCAATGCAGGAGATGATTTACCTCTGCCAATGAATGGTGATATTCGGGGACGACCTACATATCGGATTGGGGGATTTCCCCCAGCAGGTGCTTCACCCAGCGGAACACCGCCCCACGCTTTAAAGGAAGGGAATAGGATAAAGAATAGGAAGGGTAGATCGGGCGCGGTCAGTAGCACTTCTGTTAGGATTCCTGGAAATGCGTAGCGAAGAGTTAACTGAAGTATTGTGAGATTAGATTAGGTGGTACCTAGTAAATAGAAATTTATGCTGACACAGTGGAGATCGAAATTACACTTCTTGTCTCCACTGCATAAACTTTCCACCAGCACCTTTATGCCTGTTTATCACATGTCTGCTATTCCTCATCACCGTATCGTACATCACCGACCCTAAACACATTGTGTTGACTAATTCCAAATTTATCAGGAAAATGTCCGAAGTATGATTTGAAGTTGTTTCTACTTAGAATTCAATCAATAATTTTAAGGTACTATAAGCATATCTGCTAATTGAATGGGTGAAAACCAGAAATGACACGGATATAGTGGACACATTATAAATCTGAGAAACGTGTTTTTATTTTTAGGCTATATGTTCAGTGGCCATGTCATTTTCGCTGATTTTAATGACCATATTGAAATTCGTTCCGTTGGTTTTAATGAGTGCAAAAGAAGCATGCGCAACTTTACTGTAAAAGCCTGATTTAAATAAAAAACAGTTTCAGCAATGTGTCCCTTTATTCCCGTTCAAATTCGCAACATGGCTTAGCCCACTCGAATTATTAATATATACGAAGGCGCCGGAGGGTAGAATCGAGGTGGTGACGTCATTTCTTAACTTCGGAGTACATGCAATGTACCTGCGCAAATCATTGAAAGACACGATATTCTAGGAAACGCAGATTCCTTGGATACTCATAACTTTCATTTTTGAATAATACTATTGAGTCATTCCTTCAACAATCTTTTTCATGAGAAGCTCTGTACGAGCTGATGCGTGTTCACCCCACTGCGTTGTGAACATAGCGCCATCCGATACAGAGGGTGCTCTTGTACCAGTTGTTATATCATACTGACAAGCGTCCTCCAAGTCGTTAAAACACAGGTCATTAAGTAAATGTTTCAAAATGAATGACGTTAAGTAAAACTTAAATATTAATTGAATGCCTGATACAATGCGATTTTTTCATTGAAACAAATAGAAAACAGAGGTAAGAAGCAAAAAAGAAGGAGGTATCCAAAAGATACTTTGCGTATACTAATACACCGACGCTGGAAAATTATTTATTTACTTTGCGTTCGTTCTCTGCATTTTTTTGCGAGGAGACGGCCATTTGGACGTGTTCTGCACGAGTTGTCGCATTTTGGCCCAAGGCTTCCTTTGGTTCGAAACCTCTGCCCTGGAATACGGTATCTTTCGAGCAACCAAGTTACGTGAGCATCCTTTGCAGCGACTGGATGTAACTTTCTCAGTCACACCTCGATCCCATTCAAAATGTCCGAACCTATGAGATCGGGTGAACGTGCGATATCGTGAGGATGTGAGAAATTACAGGTAGTATTTAATGTTGACGGGTATCTGACTGGAAGATTATTATGAACTTGCAGGCATATCTATTAAGTTCTTTAACGAGAAGGACGATGTTTACCTAATTAGATTGGGGCTTTTATTTGCTTTCTAAGTGGACATCTCAATATGTTCGCAAATTGTCACTTGTGGAAACACTTATGGACTGTGGCGAAGACGTGACCCCATCGGGCGTCTTTCGCCTCAGAAACTACCAATGATCGCAAGGTTGCATTACTGGTAGCGCAACTGCTAGCGCGCTTTGCAGACACGAACTTGTGAATGTTTCCTCCTGAGTTGTGAAGAATGGCACCGTTGTAACATTATTTTCTGCTGGAAAATTCAGTGTTTTAATACGATAATATTCTTTATAGCCTCTAGTGTATCAAGAATGTTGATATTAAAAATGGCTTCCAACCTATGAATTTTTAATTATTGTAATAGTAATCACTTCGAGTCATTTTTTCATACGGATTGTAATCATGCAAAGGAAAAAATAATCCTATATCTTGACAGAAAAACTGTTTTTGTTGGTCCCGGATTAAATCAGGGTGGTTAAATCATGTTCCTATAAATAGTGCGTTACTTCCTCTAACACGTGTAGACAGAATCCATTGTGTGGATTATAGTTACCGAAAACTCAATTGACGGCAAAATGTTTATCTGTCCGTCTGTGCTCAACGCTAGTACTTAAACCGTGCAGCCGAATTGATATTCTGACAAAATCGAGACTTTGTGAGTTTGTAAAGGATATTTTTATTTTTGAGAGTGCTTTACATGAAGCCGCAAAAACGTTTCCAAATGTTCTCCTAAAATGCACTAATACACAATGTAGTCTGTTTATGGTTTGTTGTGATACAATTCTGTGCTCCCAGTTTCTGAACTTGGAACTAAAAACTCTGTTGATATCATTCAGGCAAGGAAAATATAATTTCTTCTGACCCATTTCTGAAAAATGGATGTGTTTTCATACACTAAAATACGATAACGTCTGATTGTTGAATTATTTACTCCAGTTTATCAATCATCCGGAGTTATGAGACTCTCGGGTCATATTTCGATAAAAAATACAAGTAGGCCACTCACATTTAAGATAAATGTAGACTCAGCAGAAATCAATAACTTAAAAGAATATGGATCGAATTAAATAATGTAATAGCTAGATTAATCAGTATTACTTCTAGACTCATTTGTAAAGAAAATAAGAAAAATAAATGTTACCGTTCTTACACAATAGCATTGTAAGAATATTCCAGACCAATATACTTGTTCGTTCACTTACGAATACGAATAGTTATTTTTTAATTTTAACGAACATATTAAAGCAATCAGCCTCAAAAAATGAAATCACACATGAAAAGGTAAGGGACAGAGGAAAAACTGATTGATGTTTTAGGGTAAGTCAATTACTGTGGTCATTAGTCCCGTTAGTGCAGTAAATGTTGCGGGTAATGATGACTGGTAGTGACGATTTCTGTCTCTCCTGCTCGATGGCGAGGTCCGGTCGCCGACTACATGTCGCACAGGGTATTCCCTTCCCCCACCGCTCCCACGGGCTCGCTTTCTGTCGGGACAATCTATAAGCTTCCCATCATATTATATATATCTATATATATATATATAATATAATATAATATATATAATGTATATATATAGTGGTTAGTCTCATGTAGGTTTGATAGTGTGTAAATGGGAAAGAGGATTAGGAAAGGAATAAGAAGGATCGAGCGCTGATTCCTGAGGATGCCGTTTTGTTAAGGGTTACTTGTTCTCCTCAATGCCTGGTGTTATTGATCAGAAACGACGGAACACTGCTACAATGACATGTGGCAGAATAAATTATCCTTCAACCAGCGTTACTTTGCTAATACGTTGAAAAATCCGCTACGTGGACTCTAGTCCTAGGATCCTTCCTGTCAGACGTCGCTGCCGATTCAGCAGAAACTTCAGCCAGAGCCGAGAGAAAGAATAAACGTCTGATTACCTCGCCTTTTTTCAAGCCGAGCTGATATAAAAGAGATCCAAGCAGACACTGTGTATTAAAATGGGTTTTAACAGTTTAATAAAATAATTGGATAGATTTATTCTGTGATGACAAAGACTCAAGAAAAACGCAGATTGTATGATTATGTAGATAGAGAAACAATGGTCTTCAACATAGCTATGTTGCCACCAACGCGAGCTAATGCAGCGGTACTAAAGCGACAACCGACAACGGTACAAAGACAAACAGGGTATTTGAATATGGATAAGAGAAGCTACAAGTGAAGGAAGTTCGCGTCTCTGCAATGTTCAACGGCGATACAGAAAGTACATTCACAGAGGAGGAATTGCATTTCAGTCCTTCCTCCTTAATAATTTTAGAAATAATATTTTGTATCTTTTAAAGTTTTATTAACATTATTTTTTCTGTCAATATTTTGTTCTATTTCTATAGTACGAAACTTACTCTCTCAATCATAAATGCCGATCAAATCTAGTGGTATATTATTTGAGATTCATTGGAGTAATGTTTTTTAAAATGTTGCTGTGGGGAAGGTAGAGTTCAAACTCGCTCCTGTCGACAGCACGCTGTGCATGTGTCAACTCCTCGAATTGAATCCTTGCGTATCGCTTCGCTATTAATAACGTGAATTCGCTGTGCACTAAAAGCATTGATGGCTATTAACATTAAGATACAAAATGATTGACAGAGCACTTGTAGAGGAATAAGTATTGGGACTGATTGAACAGACAAGATACAGTGGCAGTAATGAGAAAGGGAAATAAAGTGCAAAACAAAGGTTACGAACGCGACAAGTGCATTAATTAGCAGAGGATCTTCAAGTGTCTTGATTGATTGATGATCAACTATCTGGTGTAAATCTTGTAATTGTAGTTGCATATTTCCCACGAGAAGGGGGCGATGATCTTCCTTCGCTGAATGGTGAGATCGGGCACCGACCTACCTGTCGGCTAGCGGGTTTTTTCTCAACGTCATCGGTCTTCCCACCAGCCGGGAAAAGCTGTAAGCTCCCGATTAGTCTCTCGATATGTGTGGTGTTAGAGCATGTGAGTGTAAATGTATGTAAGTAAGTGGGAGGTTAGGATAAGGAAGACGAATGATTGATTATCCTAAAAAGGGTCGCTTGCCCGTTTATATTTACGGGTATGCTCCGGCATTTACCTGGTGTGTTGGTCGGAGAAACCACGGAAAACTACTCATCAGTGCAGCCGTTCGAATTTGGACCTTGCTGTGCTGCTAGTGTGGAAAATTACTGCTACCGCGGGACGGCGGGCTCCAGATATCGGTCAGATGCTCTGCAAGTGTTATCAGTTGAAGCCCTGAGCCACATCTCCCGGTGTATCTCAGGTGACGCCAGCCGAACGAGAGGCCAAGATCAAACCTTCGTGCAAGGAGAATAACGGATCTGAGCTAAGAGAGATTGAGTCAACGCGCGAGGTGTCGACTTCGCCTGGGCGCTCCGAGGGCCGTGAGGCCAGACGCGCGGAAGCGCCGTGTATTCGGGCGCGCAGGCGGCCCGCGTCTGGTGCTGGGGCGAGGGTGGTGTCGGGGGCGGGGCGGGGCGGTCGGGGTCGCGGGCGCTGCGCAGGTGCGCGGCTGCGGGCCGGCGAAGGCTAACGACGTCCAATTACCCCCGCCCCCCCCGCCCGCCAGCCGCGCGCGGAGGCGACCGGGGCGGGATGGGCGGTTGCAAGCGCGGCCGCGCCGCCGCGCCTTACATACGGGCTAATCACGACACGCCCGCCGCCCGAGCGCTCGGCCCGGTCTTGGTGGCCACCGCACGAACATTCGCGGCCCACGAAGGGGCGCAAAGGACCGTGGGAGAAAAGGCTGAGCTACGCTTGGATCGGTACGGGGACACGACCCCTGCGAGTCATCGCTCAGAGGGATCGTGGCGTCGTAGGTTGGCACGATCTCTGGTGGAGAGTAGTAAACCGCTCGGACTCTGAATTTCACGGTGTCACTCGCCGTTAGCTCCAAGGTGGAGGCAGAGAGTAGGCGATGCTTAGCTCCGTGTTGCCGGACCTTGTCCGGTAATCCACGAGTTGGGCCCTTGGCGCGTCGCCCTATGGGAGGGATTGGGCGAAGGATGCTCTTCTGAATGCACCGGATCCCATATAAAAGCCCAGATGGGGACAAAACCCCGCTGTCAGGTTGTCTAGGAACTGGCAACATTCACGTCGATAGTTTCAAGGTGGAGGCAGTGAGGAGGCGGGAAGGGGGCCCCGAGCCGAGCGGAACTTAGTTCGGGTGGCCCCCTGCAGAACTCGTGGTTTCGTCGTGGTAGTGGCCCGATTCTCTGGGCAAAAAGGAGGGAATTGTCCCGGTGCAAGTGAGTAGCGCATTGTTTTGACTCCGGTACTACCCTGGATAGCTAGGAACTCTGAGCCGACAGGGCGGTCCGACTCAGGCATTATATGAGTAGGCTAACAGGACGGCCACTGCACTCTGACAGGATCCAGATACCAACTCAAGGGTGTTCGTATTTGAAGAGTACATAACCCTTAAGTGACTCGGGGTGAACTCCCCCTGGTAAAGTATAAGTGCGAGGTACGCGCACTGCAGACCGCTACACACACTGACTCCTGCGAGAGGGGTGCGTTTGCACTCCATTTCGTATGAAACAGGTGAGTAAATCGTCAATATTAGCCAGAAATAATGTGCGTCTACATAATTTTGCAGTTTTTTACAATTAAAAGTCATAATTATAAATATTATTATAATAGGAAAGTATTTTTTGGCATTTTTTGAGGGCGCATCCCATGGAACCACGACGAAGAGCACTTATGTACCAATTCTCTGCATTAACATGCGTAACTCTATATTTCTCGAGATAAAGCTATGAATTACAAAAGATAAAATAGTGTAATTTTCAATGCTACTATTGGAATAATATTAGCTAGTTAAAAGTCATTTGCGTTTTTATAAAACCACTCATATTAATGGTTACAAAAGTGAATCGTTTTGTAACGTCTTCCTTTTGCCGGTAGTAGACTAATATTGCTTCAGAAGACATTCGCTCATTCCTAGCTATCAAATTAATGTGGAAATCAATATGGACAACTTGTTAATAATTAGCAAAATTCAGGGCGTGTTAATTTTAAGTTTTCTTTGTTCGATGTGCAACACGTCTTGAAAATCTTTGTCTGTGGAAACGTTTGCTTTGGAATTACGGATCGACTGGGCTTGATTTGGGCGCACTTTGGGCCCACTGTGCACGCCAGGAGGCCGAGCGCTACAGAGCTCAGCTACCCGAATGCCTCTCTGAGCCTCACGTCGCTCCGAAAGCCCGAGCGAGAAATCATGTCTCTTTCTGCGGATCCGCTGCTATCATGTCTGAAAAGCGCTTTTCCTCCCACTTAACTGGTTGGTATTCTCTAGGTAACTGACAGTGCATAAGGGATGAAAAACAATGTGATGAGACAGTGTTTCATTAAGTTTCAGTTCGAGAATTACATCAGAAACAAACTAAATATCGAATTTTCATTTCCAAGAATACACACGTATAAAATAGAATGTAAGATTTGTGATCAACAAGCTCACTCCCGAAGAAACTATTATTTCTCAGTGTCTTAATTTAAGTAGTAGTCGATTCAGAGAATTTACAAACAGTATCTTTCGTACATAAAATTGTGATGAAAAGGAAGAAACGGAACCTTTACTCATGTGCAAATCTTAGCCTGCGTAGGTAGCATAGCAATACTTTAACTTACATCTTTATTTCGATTTATGAGGCAAATGATTCTAATTGAAATCTTAATAATAATTCAATACATCATAAGTTGTTGCAGCATAATACAAGCACACTTAATGAAATTTTAAAAAGAAATTACTACAAATGAGTTGTGCGAAAATTGAAAATCAATTAAATTTATTTACGTACACTGAATAAAAATGAACAATACAAACAACGGAAAGAACTTAACACGCAAAGCTGTATGTAATTGTACTGAGAGTCATGGAAGTAAAGAAATTTAGAGATGGTAATAAAGAAAATTTAATCTTCAACGTTTTTCTCGCCGATCTGATATAATCGAGTACTAGATACAAGTCATATTAACTTAATCACGCTACTGATTTTATTCATTATTTCTAAAATTGGCGTAGGAGAAAACGGAGATGGATATTAATCAAGTAAATCATATTTACCTCCGTATTATCTCTGCCTCTTGCCACTATTATTTGTCCTTGTTTTCGTACCTGGAGAACAGCAATCTCCAACATTTCTACAGATACCGGCTGGGCAAATTATTAAGTAAGACAGAAGGCAAAATAATGATCCGGGAGACATGCATTTGCATTTGCATTCCCATTCCCTGTTCAAGGCACGCAACGCAATCGCCAAGTTGAAATTTCTGTAATTAAATTTCACGTGGTGCGTTCGCTGTAGTTAGGTATCTAGTTCCGTGCTGTATCACCAGTCGCCAGTCACGTTGCAATCCGATTGCCATCGGAAAGTGGGTCCTGAAATACTGTCGTTGGCGACCTAAGCCAACGCACGCTATCTCGTGACAAATGAGAAATGTCGATAAATTAATGAAAGGCGCCGCACGTCGTAATTGATTTCACGTTCATGAAGTTCTTGTATAGTTAACCGGCGATCGATTTCAGCGAGGCACTGAAAGCCTGGCAATGGCACTTCTTTTTTTCTTGGCTTTTCGGTGATTCATCAGCGCGTGACGGCGCGGACGCGTCCCAGGGAAGGGCGAAAGGGGAGCGGTTATTGCTCTTTCTGCTGTAAAAATTCAAAGGACACCGTAATAACATACCGTTTTCGTGTATAGAAGGGGTGTTGATTGAATGGGTGCTTCGGAACAAATTGCTATTCAATGGTTTGTCTGCATGACAAGGTGATCGCGGTAAAAGACGAATCACACAAGTTTCGAAACAAATTGAGGGGGGATTGAAGTGGAAAACCGCTACTTACGAGTATGACGATCTGAAAACATGAAATGCAAGTCTCCAACAAAGACAAATATTTCGATTCCAACAGTCATGTGGGGGTAATTCCAAATGATGATTTAATGGTGTTTCAGGGAGATGAACTCCGTCATTGCATTTGGTTATTCAGAAAGATTTTCTCTCCAACTACTTAAGTGTGAATAGTGAACCCAGGTGTTTAATTTTTGTGTTCACAACCACTGATTTATTCGTAAATTGTTATTTTGCATATTTTATGAAAAAATGCTGTTAATTTTTAAATAATAACTCGTAATTAGTGTGGAAAATGTTTCCTTGTTTTGATTTCACAAATTACTGATACTTTAAGTGTCCTATCTTATCTCTCTGTCCGTAGTCAATGATAGATAGCAATTTCTTTCAAAATGTCATTTAATATCCTATTGTAAATTTCAATCATGGTACGTTGCAGTAATATATTTCTTGTGCAGTAATGTTTAGCTTCACACACAAAGAGGCAACGAAAAACAGAAACAAATTAATAATGAGACCATGGACAACTAAATGCCATTGAGACTTTTTAAATATTATTAAGTTACTTGCGTCGTGGTTTTATTATCAGCTTTGTTCACTTGCTTTCCTTAAAGAAATAATTATAACAAAGTTGTCGTTGTTGTCGTGTACTGTTTATACCTTGCACATTCTCGTATTATGGTATTCCCAGCAATAACGGCCACAATGAGCGAGGGCATTCGTACACGCACCCACACCCAGATTCCCAGGGCTCGCGGCGGGACGATGTCCGCGAGGGCCTTGACGCGGACGGGGCGAGGCCGGGGAAGGGGGCGGAGGCCGTGCCGGGGGCGGCGGGTGACGCGGCGCGCAGCTGCGAGGCGAGGGCGTGTGAAGCGGGGCGCATAAATGTCAGGCGTTGATCTTTGATAAGGCGCGGGAGCGCGGAGACATCACACGCTGTTACGGCGGGGGGTCTCCGTCTCGATGTCGTGCCTCCGACCAATTACAGCCGCCAGTTTGTGTATCTCTTCATCTCTCCTCCTCCCTCTTTCTCTCCAGTCCTTTTCCTCGGGCAGTCAATCTTTCTTTCTGTTGCGTTGTCGTTGCAGTTCCGTTGCCGTGCATATGCACATGCATAGTAAACAGCCCTTCTAGGATATTACTCAGTCTCAGTTTCACCACCCGACATTGCCTTGGCTCTAGTAACTTGTCCAGGCTTATGGAACATCGTCAACGATCCTTACTGGTAAGGGAATTTATGTTCAAAAAATATTTACAGAAAAAAACTCACAAATAAAAAAGATCATATTTAAGATGCTTTTTTGGCATCCCTCCAAGGTCATCTTTTGTGTATCACCATTTTAAGACAGGTGCCACATGAGATTTTCTGGTTCGTGTGTCCATAAAACAGCTTTTATGTTTAAAATTAGTTTTGACACAAATATGCTTCGAATATTTTCCCGGAATTGCTAATCACAAGAAGTTAACAAACTAACTTTCTATCGTTATTGATTAATGGATCGATTATGCATTATTTATTATTATTTTTGCTGTTTTTGCCAATTAGTTGATTTGTACGTGAACTCGCAAGGAGTCACACATTTTCTCACGGCTTTCGTATTTTTTGTAAGTAAATAAAT
>BOPP01000082.1:760546-782869 GCA_017312745.1 Gryllus bimaculatus
TAATGAAACCATATTGTTATTCATAGGTTTTGGTCCGAAAATTAAACAATTCTATCAGTTTCCCCATTGTTTCGGAATTTTATTTCTCCATCATCAGGGCTGTCATCCCCAACATCGCGGATGGAAAAATGTATAAATATGATTTACTGCAATGGAAACACATTTTTTTAAATAAATAATTAAAGTAATTATTTTTAAAACACTATCGAAACATACTAATGTGAGGAATAATATATATATATATATATATATATATATATATATATATATATATACATTACAACACAATTCATACATACTTAGCCACATGAGCTGATATGATGAATTATTCAACACAGACATTATGATCCCAACTGAAATGGTGTTTCAATAGTACAAGCGATACAGACCTCACAAGAAAACCTCCTCCTGTACAACATACATCTATTTCCAGTCGCTTACCAATATAATTTACATTTTGTTTAGTTCCTAAGATATATGATAAGGAAATATTAAATTTAATACTAAAAAACCTGTTATTAATTAAATTATTGGGACATGTTATATAATGAAATGACTATTATTACTGCGTAAAGTTGAACAGTTATGCAAAAAAATCACTTCAAAGCGGCGATGACGTTGAAAACTCACCCGCATTTCAGTCGTAGATAAAATGAAATATTAGATATTCAGCAGATGCATTTTATATATCAACCCCCGTATTGCTAAAAATATCAAAAGTTGTTCTCATAGCTATTCACTTTCACAGGGGCCCGACCACCCGGTCGCTTCCGACACGACACCCACTCCAGCTCAATTGTCAGAGCCACCTCACCCCACCCTTGACGGTGCCCCCTTCCGTCTCCCACCACCTCCACGTCCCCGCCCTTCCGCCCCGCACGGCCAGCAGGAGGCCAGCCGGCCGCGCCGGTCGCGCTGTTACCCGAGCCTCGCAATTTGCCTGCTCTCGCACGAAGCGGAAACGGCGCAGATTGTCTCCGTATTTGGAACTCGTTACAGCGCCCGCGGTCGCTCCGCGCGCTCTGCTCTCTCCCGCGCCGCTCGCCGCTGCTCATTTGGCCCCCCGCTGAAAGTGGCGGCGAGGGAAAGCGGAATCCGAGTGCATTTCGTTCGTTCCGCTCGTGGAAATGACATTTTGCGTTTACGTTGCACGGTGAGGGTCTTTTGTTCATTGTAATTTCCTTTGGGACAGAAAAGGTGATGCTGTTAGGAAACGTCTTTTTTCCTGACAAATGGCTCTGCTGCCGACACCTATATTCTTTTGCCTTCGTGCTGCAAATTGTATTTTTGGATTTGATGCCAGACAATAAATATACTCTACGTGCACGAAAAATGATGAGAGACACAGACGTATAGAGGCAGTTTTTGTGACGAAATTCTGAATTTTAATTATGAAAGTTAACAGCGTAATAAAGACTGAGCTACTAGAATTGTTTTCACAATTTTTTAAAAAACTTTAAGAGCTCCTCTTAGCGTTGTAGAGGAAATTCTGGATATTTCTGAAACCGTCAATAAGAAACATTTGAGAGATTTGTACAGACCAACGTTTAGTTGCGTAAGCTCTGAATTATTTCAAGACAAAAGGTTTTTATTTCATATCATCCTTTTACTTAATGAATACGGTAAAACTGGTTAGGTGACCCCCCCAACACGACTGGACGTACTTAGTTGTACAAGCTCAACTCTGAGGTGCCTACGATCCTCTAATGGCAAAAGACGCACACGCTAGTTGTATCTCCAAGAAAACACTCAAAGCAACAGTGCTCATCCCTTGTTCGGGAGGGAAAGTGGACGGAACTCTGTCCACAGGGCGACCCGTAGCTCCAAGGGGGTCAGGGAGCAGAGTCGTCAGGGTTACGGGGGGGGCGGAGGGGGCGTAGCGCGCTAACGGCGGCGCATTAGCGGGCGGCGCCGCCGCGGACCCGTCATCTTCCGGCGGAAGTAGCGTCAGCGGGCGCAGTTCCGGCGCTAAACGCCGCCGCGCCGTCGCCGCCGCCTTCCCCGGGAGTCGCCTTCGCCCGCCCCAGCCGCCACCGCCTCACCGCCCCCTCTCCGCTCCCGGGCCACCGTCGCGCGTGAAAACTGACGCGCGCCCCCTGGCGTCGGTCGAAAAATCCGCGCGGCGCGTCGCCCTCCTCCTGACGCCTTCTGCGCCTCCGAAAGCCCGCGCCCCCCCCCCGACTGGCACCATTAGTCCACCGGAACAGTCCGTGTGCCCCGGCCATCGCCGCGCGCAATATTACCTCCTTCCGGGAGGGGGGGGGCTTATATTTGGTTGTGATAGCTCTGCGGCAAAATCGTGCGTTTCCTCTGATGTACCGTTTACCAGGAGGCGCTAGAGATCGAAGTCTGATTGGAGCAGATTCTGGGCATTTACTAGACAGCTGGGTCGAATTCAACCTGTGTGGAGAAGAATTCTAGCGACCGGATCCTGTGATCGGTAGTTTTCCGTGATTTCGCCGATCAATATCAGGGAAAATGCTAGAGTATTTCCATAACAAACGGGTCACGGTTCGCGCGCGATCTTTCCTCCCTCTTCCTTATCCAATCCTCACCCGTACTTACACACACACTTGCATCCACTGCGCTACCACAAATACCGGGAGTCCAGCGCGAACAAGTAAAGTTTATCCCGGCTGGGGCGGAACCTCGCCTAAGGAGATACGTAGAAAAGGAAAATTTCGTAAGACGACTAGTAGGTTTTCGCCTGTTATCACGGCGCAGAGGGGATTTGAATATCTAACGGAATATAACATGAACTACACTTACGGGACTAGCAGTCCAATTATAGTCGCGACCGAAATCAATACTCACCTGGGGAGGGGGGGGGCGCTTGCGACGATGTCCTCCTGGAGGTATTGTGCTTTGTGCTGAACCATCTTCAGTCTGTGTCAGACGAGTCAAATATCTGGCAACACAAAAGAAGAGGCTATTATTTCAACTGAAGTGATACTCCATTTACTGTTGTCAGTATTTTGCTGCAAGTGTACAAAGAAGTCACGGTATGAACCGTGATATTTCATGAGCTTCACACTAATATTTATACTTGTAAGATGTAGTATCCGGTAATTTGGGGTTGTGCGCATTCTTAGTTTTTTCGTACTCATGTACTCGTTGTCAACTAAGGATCGGGAAATGTACTTTAGCAATGGGTCAGATCGACTACTTTTGAACCTATGAATAATTTACTCCTCAATGTAGTTTTGCGTGAAGAGCTTGTTACTCACAATTATATAGTAGAAATTAAAGGGTTGAGTTTATTATGGTGAGAGGTTTTCCGCCTTGGTGCAGTTTAAAACAAGTTCCATGCGTATATTTTTTTATTATATCGTGTTAATACATGAACAAGCGTCCTATTAATACGTATTTTTTATTAAAATTAGTATAATGGTATATAAAAATATAATTCAGTTTATGATTTAGAAATGGCATGTAGTATTAATTTTATCATGTTACAGCTTGTTTGTATTAATTTTCCTATTTTTTTCCCAATCCAGTAACTTTATATGCTCGACGAATTGTATAAATAACGATAAAAAGTAGAAAAGCAGTGAATCGTGTTTTTTAATTATGTTCAGTGTTTCCAAGATTATTTTTTCTTCCATAAAAATAACACATAACCAGTTCATTTAATCGATGATGGTTGTCATAAAATTGTAACAAATGAAAATACTGCTATGAACGTCGTAGAAGAAATATTGAATAATAAACTTTGATGTAAGACAATAATTAAACTCGTTACATGAAAAAAGTTAAGGCATTTCATTGAAAATAACAATGTGAAGGACTATTCACATGTCAACAGAACATTCGCGATCGTTTCAATTCTGTTCTGAATGTTGATACATGAGGTTCTCCCCGATGAGAGGAACCCTTGCTTAGGAAAAGAGACAGCTTAATTGTCAACTCCCTCTGTCGAATTTTCACTACAGCTAATGCAGATGACACGTAATGGGGGGAGCATCACTCCCTCCCCTGCGGCGCCGCCCCCGCCGCCCCCGCCGCCGCTCGGTGACGAGGCAACTGACACTGGCGGTCACTTTCCAATTTCATGCCGCGCTGTGGATAGAGATTCATTTAAGAGGGGAGGGTGTGTGCGGAGGGGTGCATGTGATCCCTCGAAAGCCGAACGCCCGTCACCCGGGGCACCCGCCGCCGCCGCCGCCGCGGCCGCCGGATCACGAGCCACGGAAGCAGAGTGCAGAGGGGTAGGGAAGGCAAACGACGGAGACGAAGTAAGAGCAACGAGACTAGGAATTCTTTGCAACTGGCCATCGTAGATGGCAACCTCGGAGGAGATAATAGTGGTGTGGCTAGAACACACGGCAATGGTGAAGTTGGCAGAGGTCACTGCAGAGAATAGTGTGAAATTGGCGAAGTAGCGAACGGTAGAGCAGTTGGTTGGCAGTGGCAGAGGCGGTTGTGTCCGCGGGGGTGGGTGGGGCGGCGTGACCGGGGGTGAGAAGTGAGGGGTGAGGGGCCCGGACCCCCTCGCGGGATGCCTCACCCCCGCGCGGGCTGACTCACCCTGCCAGGCGCGCCGCCTCCGCTGGTCCGTAAAACAGCAGATTTGCCGATTAGTCTCGTAGGCTCTGCAGCGTCCGTTTTGGTGAGCATTAAGGAAGACGCGGTTGTACGTGACTAGGGACGTAAGATAAACTTGCTTGTATTGATTTTAAAATCTTTTCTGAAAACTATCCTTAAAGGCTGTAACTGTGTTATCCAAAAAGTTGTACTTGAGCTTAGTTTACTGCATTCTTTGGGATAAGCATGTCTTTTTAAGAGTATTAGATGAGAGGAAGTATTGTTCGGTAATTAAGATATTTGGAGTTGAAGTAAAAATCAAGCTCAAAGTGAAAGATTCGAAATAAATTTTATTTTGAATTACACCAATTTAATGTGTTGTAACAAACACTACATTAGAGATTTCCATAAACTACATGACTGTTTGTAATTAATGTAACTAATTTTGCCTGACCAGGGTATTTCACATACCATTTGAAACTGGTGCGTGCGCTTTAAGTTCAAATAAAAAAAAAGTGTGAGCATAAAATGTATCAAATCCAAGTTTCAACAAGATTAATAAAATACATGATTTTGAGTAATGACAACTAACAAATAATTTTTACGAAAGAGTCGGACGAAAATAAAGCTAAAAAATGTGGAAAAAATTACAAAGCCCTTGCAAAAGATGTGATGAAAACAATCTGATTTGTCGAATTACTTTAATCAGCATTTTGCTTTATGAGCTGTTGCTGTAAGATATTCTTGACAATCAACATAATCCAATTATTACGTTTATAAATAAATACTTATTAAATGTAGTGCATTGATTTTCTAAGTTTAAAATATTTAATTTTTCTTTATTTGAAGTAAAGCCATTATTTTTGGGAGTACTTTCCTTCATTTCATTGTTAAATAAAATTGTTGATAATGTTGTTAATATTGTTAATAATTTCTTTGTCAGGGTGCTAGAATCGTCTAAAATGGGATTGATTAACAAAAATTTTAAACCACATTTTACTCTCATTCCAAATTACACATGCTTGACTGCATAATATAGACTATTCTTTTGGCATCAGAAAGAGAAAACAATAGAACAATTTAAAATATATTTTAGTACTCACAACTCAACAATGCCATGAAAGTTTACATCACTGAGACTTAGTGAATTGTCCGAACTTGCCTACCTCGTCACAAGAGATCAGTAGTAAAAATGGTGTCACGTGATATTATTAAACGGAGGTTATAAATATCAGTTATAGTACGCTGTTGTTGATGATTATTCATACTTTTAATTTTATTTTTGTACACATTCTCTGTTTTGCAGGATTAAAAGAATTCATTTATTGACGAATATGCTGCTAACAGTTGCCAAGAGACTATCTCTAAAGAAAAATACGTCCTGATCACTTCTTTTCACGCTACTAGCTGCAGTGATAAGTTCGTGGCAAGTCACGGTGGCACGAGTCGCACTGCCGTAACGGACCTAACCCTTCAATGAACCAACATTCATCAACGAACATAGTTGAAGGTTCGACCAAACTCGAATTCTTTTGCCTCACTTCCTCATTCTCTGCAGCAACATTTAATGTACGTACATGTATAAGAGGGATTAATTTTTCCTGAATTATACATGCTGATTCTTCTTCGAAAATCGAACACCACCAAATCTCGCTTTCTACAAATTATATGAATTGGGAAAGGTCTGTTTCAGCAGTGAATTAAAAGTGTCTTAAAAGCCACATATATTTTAAAAATGTACTTTATTAATTTTCAATGGGTTTCAGTCTTGTTTGCGACGCACTCAAAGTGTGTGTTTTTTATCTGAAGTGTTCATCTCATCACGATGGACAATTTCGACATCTTGTGCATAACTACTATTTAAACGTACGTACCCTTTAATTTGATACACATTTTGCCAAATGTAATCGATGTTTGAATACCGGTTACCAAGGCATCAGACATTCCTAATGATCATGTTGTAAGGTAAAGATATAAATGTATATTTCGTAATTCATATATTGAAAATACTAATATAATAATAATAAATACCTATAATTTATGAAGAGGGTGACATCACTAAGCTTCGGGACGTCGATTTTGAAACACTGACACTGCATATACCCTTTTCGATGAGTAAGATACTAGGTACCTTTAATCTATATTAATTATTTCGTATGCGCGCAGAAATTGAGAGATATCTAAGCAGCATGTGGCCATGAGAGAGATGTTAATGGTTTTGTATCCCAGGATCTCGAAAAGCACACACAGAAAAACAACAGCTATAAGAATGAAACAATTGAATTTTTTCTGAAAAATGGAAATATTTGGTAGTGTAGTTTAGACTCTTTTCGTACTGTGCCTACTAACTTAATTCTCCATCTCTGTCATTTAAGAGTCAGCTGACGTCGTGCGACAAGTAGCGGAGCATCATTCAATATTTGCCTTTCACGCGTTGCGTTGCAGAACAACGTTTTTGATATTCTTGGCGTGTAAAGAACAGCGGTACTGTGTATCCGAAAATATAACATGATGTGATTGGTATATTCCTGAACACTTTTTTTATAAAATGTTTGGATAAAGAGTGTATAAGGTAAAACATGTACTGAGAATGTCATTCGTTGTTCTTGAGCAGTGAGTGTTACTCTTTGGAAAACCATTTCGTGTGGTTTTGATCCGCAGCATTTTTGCAGGCCACTAGTTTCTTTCTATATCTGAATAAACTGCACTTTCCTCTGCATACGGAAATATCACTTATATGCTTTCCTGTAGGTCCTTCATGTTATTCGCATCATTTTGGGTGATTACTTCGTGTTTTCGCGCTAGTCAACATTCCCATATGTGAAGTACATGTTTTTATCACAGAAGGTGGCGGCTTTCTTCTGCTGCTGAATAATGAAATCCGGCGCCGACGGATACTTCGTGTTGCAGGGTTTTCCCCAACTAGGTACTCCTCTCCAGTGAAGGACCGCCCCAGCTGGAACAATCTCTACGCTCCTGACATTCGTGTGTGGTGGTGTAATATGTGTCTAAGTAAAGTGTGAGATAGGACACAGAAGAGAAAGGAAATATCGCACAGGCTCCGCTGTTTATTAAGATATTGCTTCGGCATTCGCGTGGCATTGATCAGAGAAACCACGGAATACTATCGATCAGAGCAGTCGGTTGCTCGAAATCTCCGCCTAGCTTTCTAGCTAGTGTGGAAAATCCTGTTACACTCACGTTGAACCCTGGACTTCCAGGACAGAACCCCTACAGTGATATCAAATGATGTCCTGAGCCACCTCATCCCGTGTGGCCTCTCTGACAATTCATTCTTCAGGACTAAACAAAATTCGTTTCCGACCTCCTTCATTTAAAACACTAAATAAAGGTTACAACTACATCTCAAGAACACCCGTGGCGCTTGAAAGAGGTCACTCGGCTTTGTGACGACTTCGGAGGCCAGGCGGCTGAGGATGCCCTGAGAGGCAGCGGGGACGGCGGCGAGGACGGTCACCCTATCGATCCGCGCCCCGATGCTGCCTCCGTCCTCGTCCCTCCGACCAGCGACTCCGCCGACCTCCGTCCTCCGCAGCCCCGCCGCTGTCGCTTTCAGACCGAAGGCGCCTCCGCGGGGGACGCGACTCCCTTTTCGCAATTGACGGATCCAAAGCATTCACTTTCTAATATTTTAATATAACTCTTCTGTTATACCGACGTAATGCAACCTATAAGAGAAAAGAATAGGCATTCGTATCAGCCGGCGTTTGTGAACGATTTGCAGCTCGATTTCAGTTTGATACTTCAACTCATAACAAATGAGTCGTAGATAAATATGATAGATGAGTACGAGACGCCAAAAAATGGAATTTATTTATATTATTTGTTTGTTTCAGAAGTTGCTATGTTACCAAAAGTACGACACGCGGTCGAGGTCACAAATAATGTAATGATTTGTTACAAACATCCGGTAATGTCTTGATTTAGAAACTTCAATACGTCCATCATTACTATCTATCAACCTAATGACGTATTGCATAAATGGGTATCTTCTAGATCTAATTGATAGAGTTATACATTTCTTAAAATTGCAGTTCACACTATCCAACACATTTTTAGTGGATACAATTCAATGAACACCAATAACACTAAAATGTTTATAAGGCTTACGTAAACCAAAAGATAGCATGATGACTTTCTTGGTTCAACATATTCGTTCCCACAGTTATTTCAAGCAGCAAATACACTTTATTTGTATTAACTTTTCTCTAACGGTGAGCCCTCGATGGATACAAATGGAATCCAAGTATCCAACTTATTAGGTTTTATTGCTGTAAACTATTTTGAGCTAATTTTCACTCTTAGCATTCAAAATTACATACTCCACAAATTCTAACAAATGTTCACAAGTTATTAAATTCATTAATTATACTTCGATTTATTTGTAGTGGCACATGACGAATGTCAGCTGTTACGGTATCATCCTGTCGGGAGCTTTAACGTCACTGTGACGTCACTATGGTGACGTTCTCCGTATTTAATGACACCGTAAGAGCTGATTATACGTCAAGTGCCATTATAAATATATCGAAGTATACGGTACCTACCGTTTATGTCGTTCTCCAGCGGAATCACGACATGCCAGACAATAATCTGCTTCAATTTATCTCATCTCTAACAGCTATAGAACATTTCAGAACACGTCGAAACTCTTTCAATATCTAATGAATACAAAATTTGCTACAATTTTGCTACCGAAACAATATTTCAAATTTCCTCAGAAACTTGACAATATTCTTTCATTTTATACGAACAAATCACTCTCACATCGATTATGCAATAGAAAATAGAAATACGCACTGTTGTGATTATCTGACGCCATCTTGACAAATGTCGATTACAATGCAAGAAAATTTATAAAAATTTTTGGAACTCTCGTTTGATTCAGCAACGAACTAGTAAACCATAAAGTGTTATATATACCACGGGCGTTACTAGATGTTCTTGCCCCTCAGGCGACTTCCAAACTCGCGGGCCAGAGGCCCTCGGGTTTGGACGTCGCCCTCGGGGCAAAAAATTCTACTTAACGCCATAGATACATAAATAACTATTCTTAAACTTTTCAAATTTTTTATCTTCAAGAACTAATGAAGTGGCTCATTTTATAGACAGGGGAAAATGTTTTCCGATGCTTGAAGTTTAGAAACTACACTAGATAAAATATCATGAATTTTGAAGACTTATTGAAAGTTTATTTTACTTAAATTTACGTGCTGATGTGAAATGTACTATTTACATGTACTTAAGTGATGTCTTGGCTGAAATAATCAATCACCATAAAGTGCTTTTTTATTTACCTCCAATTTTTTAAACTTTGAAAGACAAATAATATAAAATAGTTTTGAACTGTGACCATAGGTAGTAGTAAATGAAAATTAAGTGTTATGAGATTCACAGCAAAATCCAGTTCGCTGAAAGATGCAAACAAAATTAGAGAAACATTTGAATATCTTTATTGTTTATTTTTCCCCATGCATGTTATTTCAAATTATAATTTTTTCCTCCCCATTTTACAGCTAATTTTTATTTATTTTATAAGAAGTTCCTTCTTGATTGTTTGTTTTCCGTTTCTGAAAACGAAATTCAGCGCTGGTGCAAGAGGGACCGATGCCGTGCTCTCGCAGGACAGCCAGCGGCTCTTTATTGCTTTGTGTCGAAACGAGAGGCGATGGCGCGTGAGGAGCCTTCATCCCTCCTTCATCCCTTTCCTTCATCCCCTTCCCGCAAGGGACTCTAACTATTCGCGGGAATTATCGGTCCGTGAAAACTTGACTCATAGCTTTGCACTACTCGATTTAATACTTCAGGAATTCTTGGTGAACTCAGCTATGTGTAGAAGATTCTATAATTTCTCAGCCGAACATGAACATTCGTCTAAACTCCGCTGAACGTGAAGAAATAAAGTTTTTCGAATCCTCACTTCAAAACCCGTACTTGGCAGTGCATTTATGCGCTACAAAGGTGAGCTTTGGCGGTCTAAACCAAGAATGAATTTTAGAGAACGATTTCCGCAAAACCATTTAGTTTAATATTGCATTTGAACATTCAATTTTCGCAGTTGGAAAAAATGGATACATGGTAATTTGTACTTTCTTTTCAGGCTGCGTGCTTCCCAATGCTTTTATTTTGGGAGTATAAAGTACTTGGTACCCCGAAGGCAATAACACAAAGGGTGACAGCAGCCTGTCCTGCGGGAACACAGGCACTCTGCGAAGCTCTTCTAGGCGAGTGTTTTTTACGTGTAAGAGTAATAGCAAACTTGTAAGCAGATTAATAGCAGACTATTATTACTATCGATAGAACATTTGAGAAAAAATTATTACATTACACCTTGAGAATTTTTAGTAAATTGGCAATTGATCTGTTTTAAGTAATAGTAAAATGTCATTAAAGAAAATATTGTCAAAATGAATATTGCTAAATAGAGAATGGATTGTATCCTTATGAATCAAAACGTTTTTCTGATTTAGTAATTTCTAGAATGACCAAAGAAGAAAGATAGGTAACACCCTATAATTATAGTATTACCATCTAGCAATAACATTACTATAATTTTATTTTACATCAAATCAATTTTCTTTCTCAATTTGTTCTTTTATTGTGTATGTATATATCTCTTTTTCGTACTCGGGTCCGATGTACAAGCAAATCTATCTCTGTCAATTACTTTCATTGTTATTTGCTTATCTGTGTAAAAAAGGTAATGCTGAATAAATATTATTTATTGACAATAAAATTATTTCTTTCAGGGAAAGTATGAAAATAAATTCAACAGAAGGAGAGAAAACACATCCATAAGGTGACAAAAATTTGACTCTGCTGTTTGGCCAAAAAATAGACAAAATGCAACCAAATGTACATGTTGTGAATATCTATTTCTCATTGATGATAGTTTTGTATTTTTGAATAAAATATTTTTTTGTTTATTAATAAAAGTAAAATATTTATTCGTTCCTCCACATTCAATAAATAAATAATATGAATACATTTTTGGGAAAATTAATTCAGTAATATTTGGCATACAAGTTAATAATCGCATTATAAGAGTTCTATTGAGACTAGCAACAAAAAGCCATTTAGTGTTAGGAGTAGAAGAATTTTCTCTTGAAGGAGAAATAAAAAGCAGTCAGAAATTTCTGCATTACTTTTAATGTAAAAGTACAATGTATATGAACGTAATTATCATAAACACGTGAAATTTTAAGTTCTTGTTCATTAAATTTAATGTACACGTACAGTAAATTTAATGTACGTGTGTACATTAATTATATTAGCTTTACTTATGAAAGTGTAATACCTTTTCATACAGATATGCCAGCATAGTTGTGTCATTTATCACAGTTGCATGTTTGCTCTTCCATTTTAAAAAGAGTTCATGCTCTCTTTAATGCATTTTTTGATGTTTGAGAAAGTAAACTCTCAGTAGCAGCTTCAGCTTCCTTAATTATAATCTCTGGATTAATGCACTCCGTTCTTATTCAAAACAAATTGCCAAAACCAGCTGCAAATTCTACACGATTTACCAAGTGGGACAGTACTGACAACTTGAGAAGCGATACTGTAGAAGAATATATATATATATATATATATATATATATATATATATATATGTATATATGACAAAACCGCTTGGTATAAATCAGATTTCTCTAAAAATTGAAACGTATAATTGGGAGGTGAGTATACGAAATATTGTTGTATTCACATCGGCCGAAATTGAATGATTTTGGACTCGGTTAGTTTACCAACATCAGCTCCGCTCCGCTTCTGTTAGTAAAATCCTCATCCAAAATCATTCATTTTTCACCTTCTTACTTAAATAACTATTTTTCGCCATTATACGCCTCAACATGTTCCACGATGTGTCCAAAATATCTGAGTTTGAGTATTACAATACCAAGATTGGTTCTATGACGAAGTGGAAACATCTGAGTCAAAGGAATCTAACGCAAATTATTTTATTGCACATATTGATTTTTTGTAATATATTGAATTTCACAAATAATAAAAACGAATAAATTGACGTATTCAATAATAGAAGTAAAAGGGGTGGGTCAGTGAAATGCTTAGTTCGAAAATCATACAAAATTAGTTCAGGAATCGTATTCATTCACACGGTGCGTAATATACTTCCTACTAAACTAATAAATTCTTATAAATGGCCCTTCATAGTGAAAATTTCGCAAAACATGTGTGATGAGGCGAATATCTTTGGATAATTGCAGAACAGAAGTATGCGTGTGATAATACAAAAATAATAGACGCATGTCCAATGAACTTAATTTTTAGGTATAATGAAATATTTGCTGCTCAGATGAGTAAAATATAAATGATCTTTTCAGGAAGATATGCCATAGTCGGGTAGATATTGTTAAAAAACGTTCACCGTATCAAACGACAGTCTTCACTAATTCGCATTCATGACGAGTAGTAAACGCTTGGCTTCCTCTCAAATTTGAGGACTCGTGTGCTGCGTAATGTCCACGCCTTTCGAGTGTTCGAGTAATTTGTTCGAATCAATACCCATTTATCATCACCGACCAAACGCCGTTGCCTTCTCTAATTCAACGACCAACATTATCTTCGATCCATTCCTCCAATGCATCTGCCCACGTACCCTTCATCCACATGCACGAGTAATTTCACCAGCCCCACCATTGCGACGGGGAGATGATGCTCGGCAGTCACCAAGTACATCCGTCTCTACCGCCCCTCTACACCTTTTGGTCTTCCCTCGCCATCTCAGTCATCCGTCATTCCCCACACACCTGTCATCTCGTCATCTCATCATCTCACCTCTCTCGCGTCGGCCATGTTGGCGCCCACGATTCCCACTACTCTGCCTCCGTCGGTGTCGCTGATCCCGTCGTCATCGCAACCTCCACTTCCCCCGCTTCCGCTTCCCATGGTCTCCCTCTCTTCTGTCTCCTCGACCCTTCCCACCACACATCGCTCAAGTCGCTCACGCCGTCCAAGTCTCATCCTTCACCACAGGCGCTTCAGTTCCACTCTAGCGGTCTCCTCGCCACAGCGTCCACTGTGTTTCTGCCTCCCCGTTCCCGCCTGCCCTTTCGCCCTTCGCCCTTCCCCCATCGTCCACGTCTACCACAGCTCTCCTCAGACGCTCACTTCACGTCAGGTGCCTCAGTTGCACTCACGTAGTCACTACGCCTCCGCTCCCATCCTCGCGGCCATCGCGTCGACCCCTCTCCCTCCGGCGGCCGCGTGTTCTTTCCCGTGTTGATTGACCGTGCCTAATGATCGCGCTGGTCACGTGTTTTGGCATGCGGGGGCTGTCGGCCCTTTTCCCCCTCGCTCTTCCGCTCCCCTCAATCTTTTATTTCCGCGCCGCGGGCACGGCCCCACGGCCGCCGCCCTTCGCCCGCGCTGGCCCTTCATCACCGCGGAGCGGCCGAGAGGAAAGGACTCTGCTTGCCCTACCCGCCTTGTCGAGAACTCTACTAAAGCAAAGAATTTAAATACGTAGAAAGAAACATGCTCACGGAGATTTTGCGACAATGAGACATCGGAAACTTTAATGCACCGAATATCTTTCTAAAAAAAGATTTACGACTTTTGTTGTCGTCTATTTCTCCCTACATGCTTGACCGAAACCTCTATCTCTCTCACTCTATCTCTCTCACTCTATCTCTCTCCATATCTCTCTCCATATCTCTCTCCATATCTCTCTCTCCATATCTCTCTCTCCATATCTCTCTCTCCATATCTCTCTCCATATCTCTCTCTCCATATCTCTCTCCATCTCTCTCTCTCCATCTCTCTCTCTCCATCTCTCTCTCTCCATCTCTCTCTCTCCATCTATCTCTCTCCATCTCTATCCATCTCTCTCTCCATTTATCCTCTCCATCTCTCTCTCCATCTCTCTCCATCTCTCTCTCCATCTCTCTCCATCTCTCTCTATATCTCTCTCCGTCTCTCTCTATATCTCTCTCCGTCTCTCTCTATATCTCTCTCCATCTCTCTCTCCATCTCTCTCTCCATCTCTCTCTCCATCTCTCTCTCCATCTCTCTATCTATTATCTATCTAATCTCGTTGTGTTCTTCCCTATTTTTTTCTACTCTGCGTCTTCATCCTTCTGTAGTGATTGTTTATGACCGTAAATAGAATAGTATTGTGAATTTGTTAATGTTGTTTTATAACCTTAAGCAAATGAAATAAAATCAGGGGGAAAATGCAATTGCTTCTAACTCATGCGTACATGTTCGTGCTTAGAAATCTATTAGAAATGCCATATAAAAGAATTCGTACATTCTAGTATGTTTAATGAGCAATCAACACAGTTCTATTCTCTCTACATCCGAACCTTTTGGAAAATATAAAGAATTGATTATGATTGTCGGTTTGACTATTACAATTGTGGATAAAAGAATAAAAGATGAGTTAAAAATGGCCACTTTTTCAATAACTGATTCTTGGTTTGCAAGAGAAGCAAAGAGAAAAAGAACTGTGGAGCTTGTGGCCTAACGTAGCTTCGGCATTTGCGACCTACATGCAACAACCCTTTTAGTCACTCGTCATCTTCGCTCTCTTTGGCATACATGTTTCTCCCATCAACGCCCTAATGCTCTTGGCAAAACCCCCACCCCCTCCCCCCGTTGAGTGCGCATGTTCCGTGGCCGTGCGCGTTCGCCGTCCAGCCCCGTTCGGAGGACACGCTCCGGCGTCGCGAACTCTCAAAGCGCCGGCGGCCCCACCCGACCCCCACCCACCTCGCGCCAGCCGCCCCCTCCGCGGCGCGCCTAGCCGAGTGGCCCGGAAGCGCAGCGATCGGCACGTGGGCTTGCTTCGTCAGGAGCCACACCCTGACAATTCCAGAGTGAAAATATCGCGGGAAGAAGACCAAACTTGGGGATCTTCCATTTTGCCTTCCTCTCATGCCACGAGTTACCCATCTACCTCCCGTGGGTCATCCATTACTCTTCTCTCTCTGCGATGTATTAATACTTCCTCTTTCTTTCTTTCTTGTTAATTTGATATTTCTTCGACTTTCAATTCTTGCAAGAACCTTTCTTTGTCTCCCTTTATACACGTACACAACCACTGTTTCTCACTTCATTACACCTCAAACGCCTCGTTCTCAAACGCCTCGTTCTCAAACGCCTCGTTCTCAAACGCCTTCTTCTCAAAGCCTCGTTCTCAAACGCCTCGTTCTCAAACGCCTCGTTCCTCAAACGCCTCGTTCTCAAACGCCTCGTTTCTCAAACGCTCGTTCTCAAACGCTCGTTCTCAAACGCCTCGTTCTCAAACGCCTCGTTTTCTCAAAGCCTCGTTCTCAAACGCCTCGTTCTCAAACGCCCTAGCTTCGCTCTGAGCCGCATGGCTGCCTCATCTTGTTCTTACCGTCTTCGCTCCGTTTCTCCGCGTATGCGTTCCAAAAGTATTCGCGTCAACCGTCCCACAGCCGCAACCATCGCCCCTGCGTCCATCGCCGCCTCCGCGCCCACGTCGCCCCCCAAGCGGCGCCCAGCGCGACGCTGCCGCCGCCGCGCCCCGCCCGCGCCGTCGCCGCCCGGCGATGCGTGGTAATGACCGGCGGCCCCCCGCCCGCATCAGTCACCCGCGCGGCGACGGCGACGGCGCTGTTTCCGGCGCCGTCCAGCCGAGCGTGCCCCACCCGCCCCGCCCGGCCCGCCCTCCCCTCCCTTCCCCGCCGTCTGCGCCGCCCGCCGCGACAACACGACCAAATGTCTTGTAAGACACGTCACACGCACGGACGGGGACTGGGGCGCCCCAAAATAGGCTGTAATTTGGTGGAAACGTAGCGAACCATGTAACATAACCAACCCGTATCAGTGTTAAATGGTTAGGAAAATTTCCACTAATAAATTTTGTACACACACATACATATCCGTAACGAAGACGTGACGTAGAGTCGCCGCCCGCGAGGGGTAGGAGTGAGGGGCGTTGGGCGAAGGGCGGGCGGCTCCGCTCTCTTGGCGCCTGGAGCCCTTCCGGCCCAGCGTCCTCCGAGCCGCGATCAAACGCGGTCGCCGCGGCCGCTCCAGCTGCCTCCCGCGCCCCACGCTCCTTCGGAGAAACATGTTCCGGAACGAAAGTGGTCGAACTCAGTACCTACTGAGCTGTCTGGGAAACGCCATGTTCTAGGCACAGAAAGGAACGTTGCTGCCGTTACATTGCAACCTTCCTCAGGGCGAAATGCCGAAACAAGCTTAGACGCATTTCGCTCTGAGGAAGATCGCAGTATGACAGCCGAAACGTTAGCATCGGTGCTTAGAATGCGGCGTCACCCGGACAGTCAAGTAGATATGAGGTACAGAATGTTCCTATTTGTTAATAATTTAACTTCGTTAGAAACTTAGTACATCTCAAATTCCATTTTTGTTATTTCATACGCGTTGTTTCTTGAGGTTGAAAATATGTTAATAAAATACTATAACTTCTGTAAACTCGTTAGTATGCACTAGTCTTAATGAAGGTCTTGAGGGTAATCCGCTGTTGGCCGAACCGGCAATATTTGTATCAGACAAAAATAAACAAAAAAATGTGTGTTTTCTATTCAATATTTCTTAATGCTCAATTCATAACTTCTTCAGAACTACGAACAAAATAATAATTTACATCTGTTCAAAAAGTTAAAGAGAGAGCTTAACAAAAGTTATGCTAAAACACATAAAAAGTGATAAAATGCAAATATATCAAAAGGTTGTTCACTGATATTAATAATTAATAGTGCTATAGTCTTGAATTAATCATACAATATTTATAATTTATTTGACCCTGTCTTAATAATAACAACAACAACCACACGTGCTACAACAGCACTTACTTTCTCGTAATAATTCTAACTGCTCCGCAATATTACACTACTACATGAATCTGCAAAAGGTTTTTCAATCAGCAACATTTTTCCGCACCGAGACTCGAACTCAGGTCCTCCTAGTTAACTCGCTGGGTGTCTTACCTCTACGCCATTGAAACGGTACTACGCGTCAACTTGGGTCGTGGAAAAATTTTAAGAGAAACCTAATGGAAAAATGTAATGAAAAAATTAGAGGTTTTTTTTCATACATTTTAAACACAAATTACACGAAAACTACTGTGTTTTTTTCAAACACATATACATGACCTTTTTTTAAAGAGCTTAATTTTTTAGAACACACTTTGTCTACGGCAAAAATCTTTAATTTGGTTCTTTTGAAGTGTTAACTTTTTGCAATTTTTGAAAACACGGAGAGTTCGCCGAAAATGGGAGTCACGCCAAACGTTTTCGTCCTTTGATACATACGAGGAGAACCTTAAAAAAATTGAGTTTTAGAGAATAAATTGAATACAAAATTTAAAAATATCCTATATTTCGCGCCTCATATTTTCTAAAAATTGTACATGACCTTATTTCAATATTTGTTTTTAAAGAACAGATTTAATTAACGAAAAAAAATAATTGTAATATTGTAGTTGTAGGAAGATACGGAAACGTTATTGCACTTTTGTCATTTTCGAAAAGCCTGGAATTTCAACGAAAATGAGACCTACATCATTCTTTTAAGCATTCTTTACGCTATCCGAGAACAAAACTTAATACAAATATTTGGTGACATTTTTGAGAAAATTTTGAAAATGTTAAGGCTACATGTAAAGTACCCTCAAAAATCAAAATATCCATTTGAAGCTCCAGATGGCACGAGTTCGTTCAGATCGATCGGGTATTATCAATTTTGCAGAAAATCGATTGACCGGTTTGCAGAAAATCACTAACGTTTATCATTGACGGGCAAACAAAAGGACAGACAAACGTTTTGTTGTCAATCGATTTTTTCTGTATTAAGGACCCACAGGAGTATGGCTACACTACGTGTTCGAGGAAGTAATTTACCATACATAGGAACAGGATTTATCCACTTTTTCGTTACCACAGCCCAACAGTAAGAGTTTTTCTGTCTGAAATTCGCCGTTTTCCGTCGCACGTCGCCGTTTCTTTTCTTATGAAATATGTGTGAGAAAGTAAAACTTAGTAGTATTTTTAGTTAGAACTATTAACACTGCTCCGTCTTTAGCTCTCGTTGTCTTGAAGTGAAGTTAGCATGAGGCGAAAACAAGAAAACTCGGTTTACTTAAATGTGACGAAGCAAAATCAAAGAATTGCAAAAGTAGGTCGTAACTACAATCATCTCCAGCCGCTAAATGACCGGTTCCAATAAATTAGACCGCCGGAGCGAACAAATCTAATCTCCAGAACTGACAACACTAGGGAACAAAAATTATTTTTTCATACCTCTATTATGAAAATAGGTGACTGCAAAAGAAAATGATAACGTTAATTTTTAAAATCATCATAAAAAGTTTTTATCACGCAAGGTTCTAAAGATATAAACATATTTAGTATTTGAAATAAACAAATTGGACGTCTGTCTGTTGTCTGTAAACAACACCAGTGCCTAAACTATGCGTAGGATTTTTTCCCAACAGAATAATCTCCTGTCGAAATGCTGGTGGTACTGATGCCTAGGGGTGCCTCAATCACGGAGTATGTCGTATGATGATCTTGCATTAACAGTTTTTGCACATAATCAATGTTCTCAGATGCAACAACTGACTTTAGACGATCTTCATGAAGTTCGAGCGAACAGCGACAACGATTAAAATCGTTGTACTTAGAGTTTCACACTGACAAAGGATGGGGCTTCATCACTAAATGTGGACGTAAGTTGGTCGATGCACTCTCGTCTTAATAATCCATATCTAAAATCGTTATCAATAATTCCGAGAAAACTTTCACCTGTTAATTTAATTTCTTCGTTGATATGCAATTTTCAAGTCTCCTTAAACAAATCAAATAACGCTCATTTTAAGAAAACGTCTGAGGTACGTTATGGTCAATATTGTCAAACTTTCCTATGCAAACGTCAAATGGCGGCGCGGCTAAAAACAATCAGTGTTGCCAAGGCTCAAAATATAAGTGGTGGCCTTAGTATTACTTTACTTTTAAGTAGAGTATGTCACATTTACTTGTTTCAATTCTATTTATGAATCGTAAGTTAAAAATATAACTATCAATTTGAAAGTTAATTACATCACGGGTAGTCCAAAATTCTGACTATTCCATTTTAAAACTAATTTTTCAAAATTGATTATCCAGAATTTGAAAGCTAAAGCTTTTGTACTTACCACTTTGACTGCCACTGAGCATCATGTATGATGCACAGTGAGTTTTTGTGATGTTTTGCGGAAAGATAATATTTATGTAATGTTTATAATTTGTATAAACACTACCACTTTTCCGGACCGGTGTCATTTGTTTGTTGAAAGGTGTATATATCTTAAAAACATGGTGCAATACGCTGCCACTAACATTAAAAGCAGCTTTTCGTTAGTACACTCAACACGTACGGTGTTGAACTCGCAGGTGCAAAACATACATTTGGCTATGCGGGTCGCAGGTACTGTGTGGGAAAGATTGCGAGCACGTGTGAACGACAGCCCTCATGAGGAAGTGTAGTGCTGCCGACATCAACTTAAAATGACTCAAATGGATGCCTACGTTTAGTACTTTGAATTAATTCACCAGTTTCCTTTAAGCGGAAATATAATGTCCACTTCTGCATAATAATTAGCACCTTTTTTGATTGTTCAGGTTGTTCGAGTAGAGCTTCACAAGTTAAAACTTCCGGGAAGGAACAAATAGAAACGAACTTCTAAACGCCAAACGTGCGCAGGTTATCTCCTCCCCCATACGTCACATACAGTTTCTACTGTTTTTTGACTAAATAAATCTAAAAATCGAAATTTAAACGTCTTAGAATGCATGGCATTAAAGGTAAGCATTAACAAAACCGAAATATATAAGAATCGTTTACTATATAAATTGGATGTAAAATTCGTAATATTTCATAACTTCATATTGGACTTGCTAAATGCAAGAATTAATGATCCAAAAGGATAAATTGAAAATAGAGGTTACCACTATATCAATTTTCTAATATAAATAAAAATCAAAGACATCAGAAACGAGTGAAAATCGAATAGAAACAGTAGACAAAAAGACGTCTACCATACCACTTGTATGAAATTCCTAAAGGAAGAATCACAATCCTATAACGTTAATTTAAAATGATAAACATTAATTTTTAATATTATTTTTATGTATTTCTTTGAAATTACCAGGATAGAAAAGGACAAAACAACCGTTTCTCTCTTTCACTTCCCAATCACTTCTCTCTTTTTCTTTCTCTCTTTCTGTCTCTCTCCTCACCCTCACATATGCTGTGCGAGTAGTTGTGTGTATTTGTACGTATCTCTCCCTCCAGTTTGAAATAAAGTCATTGGTCCTGTTGTCAGGAACTAGGACCATCACTGACAACCTCATCATCTATCCACCGCATGGATGCTCCTACGGACCCTCCTCGCTCTTGCAGCGCCCCCTCTCGTCCCGCACGTCCTCACACCCTGGTGCCCCTCCTGCTCTACTTAGCCTCATCTGCTCTGCGCGGCACTCCACGCTTCTTTGATCTGCGCGCAGGGACGACGGCGAAGGCGACGGCGGCCGCACGGGAGGGGCGTCGAGGAAGGAGCACAAGGATTCGCCATGGGATCCAATGCTTTGGACGGAGCAGAAGGCCACTTTCTCATTTTCTCCAATCCGAATGCGTCTCGAATCTTCTCATTAACTTTTTGGTCTCTTTTTTTGACAATACTTATAACGTTCTGATTATCCGGCGTTACTCGGGTATTTATTGTTCAGAAGTACCGAATATAACGAAAAGATGAGACAACAATCTTTTTTCGTAACATTGCAGTAATGAGCTGAATGAAGAAAAGTTTCCTCAGCGACAGCCCAATTTTGATCACACTTTAAGTTTTTTCAAGGTAGGTATTTTGCAGTGATAAAAAAATGTATCTATATGTTATAAATATGTTATAAAGAAAGGAAAGTAGACATTCTTGGCAAGTATTGAATCTATTCAAGTATAAAGAATGTGATAAATTTGGAAGATTGGGTTCAAAGAAATTATAAAACAATACGTTTGACGTATTCGACAATCGGAGTGAGAGAAAAAAGTGATTTTAAATCTCATCAGTTTTTTAGTTATCGCAAGTTTCTACGGTTGATAACATTGCATTCTAATGCCTTTTATTTTCGTAGCGCATGAATTAAGACGAGTAAATGAATTATTCATTTACACATTCTCTACTTTACCTTCCAAAATACCTTGGAGATATTCTACAGGGGACGTTCTACTACCTTTTAACGATATGCTTTTGTGGCCGATTACGGATACCAAGTGCATGTATTTGAAGGTCCCAAAATAGCGTTAAATAAATTTCGAACATACGTTTTGAAAGCGTTTCCCCAATGTGTAGGAAATATACTTTCAACGACAATAATCTTTATCTTCAAATAATTGTTGGCGGTACACACATGTTACTAGCAACACGTGGTTTCTCTAAATACAAGGTATTTTAGTGCTTCGAAACATATATCATAAAATATTAGATGAAAAAACTAAACAAAAAGAAAAAAAGAACTTATTGATATCCTTTACTTCTATTTACAGACGTACTCCCCAAGCGGCAAGGAAAGCTTCCGCCTCGACCTGAACATGCCAACGAGACGCGTAGGCAGAAGCGCGACGCCAGCCTGGCGGGGCGAGAGGCAACGGCGACAGACGTTCGCAGGCGGAGTCGACGCCGAGGCGACGCGACGCGACGGCGGCAGCGCCACGGGGGAGGTGAGGGGCGGCGGCGACGGCGAGGGCGACGCAGCGGGGGCGGCGGCGCGAGCGGCCGGACACAGCGGC